>QLOH01001199.1:0-64738 GCA_026901365.1 Sesbania bispinosa | reverse complement strand
CTCTTTAAAATATATTTACTATTGTTTGATTAGCATTGATAACCGTGAAGGATAGAGACATATCCTAGGATTAAGGACTGTCATGGTACGGTCCTGTTGGTCAATGATCACTGTATTTCTGCTACACATGAACAACATAGGAACAAAATCAACTATGTGAGCATCTTCTGCATAGGAAAAGTGCAGAAGATGGTATTCTCTTCTGGAGTTTCAGATTACATCTTCTTTTCTCATAGAGAATTTTGCAGAGATTAGAATTAGATCAGGGATATCAGAAGATGAATCTTCTTCTGATTTCATGAGGAGTTCATGTTTTTGCAGAAAGATGAGAACATTACATCTTCTGCATATGAATTTGGATCTTTCAGTCTCTGAGGAGTAAAAATCATTTAGGGTTTCAAGAATTTATATTTTTCATATTAATTTTATTCCTAAGAAACACAAATCTATCTTCCACAAGAGGTTTTGTGAAAATATCAGCAATTTGAAATTTAGTTTCAATGAATTTTAATTCAATATCATTCTTCTGAACATGATCCCTTATGAAATGATGTTTTATATCAATGTGCTTAGATCTAGAATGCTGAATTAGATTTTTGGACAGATTAATAGCACTAGTATTATCACAGAAGATGGGGATTTTTGAGTACCTTAGACAATAGTCTTCCATTTGATGCTTGATCCACAACATTTGTGAGCAGCAGCTAGCAGCTGAAACATATTCAGCTTCTGTTGTTGATAATGCTATAGTAGGTTGCTTCTTGCAAGACCATGATATTAGGGATTCTCCAAGAAATTGACAGCTTCCACTTGTACTTTTTCTATCCATTCTTCTTCATCCATTTCATTCTTCTCAAATTGATCAAGCTCTTCTTTCATAGCTTTGATCCACGATTCTTCTTCAAGAGCCTCATCCACATTCTTTGGCTCAATTTGAGATAAGAGAGCTGAGCTGTTTTCATTTCTTAACTCCCTTCTGGTTTTCACTCCTTCTGCAGTATTTCCTATGATTTGATCATGTGGATGATCAATGATGAGCTTCCAGCTTCTGGGAGGATCTTGTTTCTGATCATCAGTATCTTCTGTAGAGTGCTCTGCAGGCTTTTTACCTACTGGAGTATCTTCTGGAGAGCTGTTTTTCTCAGAAGATACCTTCTGTACTATTTCAATCTCATCATCTGAATCCTTTGTATTTCTTTCTTGAGAAGGAGGGTTAGCATCATTAAAAATAACACGCAGGCTTTCTTCTATTGTTTGATTTTTAATATTATAGACTCTATAGGCTTTTGAAGTAGTTGAGTATCCAAGAAATATGCCCTTTTTTGATTTGGCATCAAATTTTTCAAGATTTTCTTTGTTATTTAATATGAAGCATTCACATCCAAACACATGAAAATATGCAATATTAGGTTTTCTTCCTTTCCAAATTTCATATGGAGTTTTATTGAGAATGCTTCTGATAGACACCCTGTTAAGTATATAGCATGAGGTGGACACAGCCTCTGCCCAAAAATATTTTTTAATGCCACTATCACTTAACATGGTTCTAGCCATTTCTTGGAGGGTTCTATTCTTTCTTTCTACAACTCCATTTTGTTGTGGAGTTCTAGGACAAGAAAAGTTGTGTGAAATTCCATTTTCATTAAAGAAGTTTTTGAAAGAATGATTTTCAAACTCACCTCCATGATCACTTCTTACAGAAGCAATCCTTTGGCCACTTTCATTTTGAATCTTCTTGAGAAAGATTTTGAAAGCATCAAAAGATTCATCCTTAGTAGTAAGGAATAAAACCCATGTGTATCTAGAGTAATCATCTACTATAACAAGACCATATTTTTTACTTCCTAAGATTGGTGTTTTAGTAGGCCCAAATAGGTCAACATGAAGTAGTTCTAAAGTTCTTTTTGTGGTGATTACATTTTTGGGATGAAAACTTGACTTAGTATGTTTCCCTTTAACACATGCTTCACATACTTTATTCTTTTCAAATTTCAGTTTTGGTAATCCCCTAACTAAATCCAACTTGGACAGTTTAGAGATGGCTTTCATGTTTAGATGACCAATTTTTCTATGCCAGGTCCATTTGTCATTTTCAAAAGAAGCAAAGCATGTTTGATCAGTTAATTCTTCTAAGTAAATGCTATATAAATTTTTACTTCTGACTCCTGAAAATAAGACATTTTTAGTAGATGATTTTCTGATTTCACAGAATGTAGGTTGGAACATAACTTCATAGCCACTGTCACATAGTTGACTAATGCTAAGAAGATTATGTTTTAACCCTTTCACACAGTACACCTTATTAGTTTGGGTAGAATTTTTCATACCTATCTTTCCAATACCTTTGATTTGAGCCTTGTTGTTGTCTCCAAAGGTTACTGTTCCACCTTGCATTTTGTGTAAGTGAATGAATTTGCTTATGTCTCCAGTCATATGTCTTGAGCATCCACTGTCCAAGAACCATAGCTCTTTCTTCTTGGAATTTCTTACTTGTTCCTACATCAGAAGATAGTAAAGCTTTAGGTACCCAAATCTTCTTGGGTCCTGAGTGGTTAGATACCTTTCTTCTGAAGCTCCTTTTTCCTTTTGTAACAGTTTTGGTGATTGTGTCCAAATCTGTTACACCAAGAACATTTTGGAGAATTCCTTTTGGCAGGAATGAAGACAGTTTTATGGTTATTTGAGAAATTGATCTTGATTATATCCTAATCCACTTTTATCAGAAACTTCTCTTCCATTTCCTATTAATTTGTTCAGGTTGTGTGTGCTATTTACAAACTTACTCAAATCATTCTGTAGTTCATCAATTTTCCTTTGCAGAAGATGATTTTCCTTCTGCAGTGTTGCCGATTTTTCATCTTCTGCAGAGCTGTTATTAATTATTTTCACTTGTTCAGATAATTTGAAATGAGACTGTTAAAGATATTGATTGGTTTTAATTAACCTATTGTTATCTTCTTTAAGCTTTTCATTTTCTTCTTTAGTTTTGACTAGTTGTTCTTTAAGAAGTGCACATTTTTGTGCAAGAGTGTGTGAATCAGATAATAGGTTTTCAAAAGCATCTTCTAATTCTTTATATGCAGTGGGGTTATAGGTTATTACCTCTTCTTCTTCATCATCTTCTCCAGCCATGAAGCATTGATCTGCTTGTCCACTTTCAGATTCATCTTCTGAAGAGCTATCTGAATCATCCCAGGTTGCCATCATAACTTTCTTCTTCTGGAATCCTTTTGATTCTTTTAGCTGAGGACATTCTGCCTTGATATGCCCAGGCTTGTTACATTCATAACAGATGATTGGCGCTTTGAAGTTTTCTCCCTTTGGACCATCCTTCTTGAAGTTGAAGAATTTCTTTCCTCTTCCATTTCTTCTGATTAGTCTTTGAATTCTTTTGGATATGAAGGCAAGTTCATCATCATTTTCTGATGATGAATCTTCTTCAGTGACTTTATCATCTGCTGCTGCAGAGTTACCTCTTTTTGTTGTACTAGCTTTGAGAGCAATGGATTTATCTTTTCTTGGCAATTCATCCATAAGCTCTTGCTCATGAACTTTCAGAGAACCAAGAAGTTCATCTAGCTTTAGAACTGCTAGATCTTTTGCTTCCTGTATAGCAGTAACTTTTGGTCTCCATATCTTGGAAGACTTCTGAGAATTTTTCTTACTTGTTCTTGATTAGAATAGCTCTTACCAAGAGATTTAAGATCATTGATGATGATTGTGAATCTGCTAAACATCTCATCAATGGTTTCATGTTCAATCATGTTGAACATTTCATATTGGTGAATCAGAATATTTATTTTTTATTCCTTTACTTGATCAGTTCCTTCATGGGCAATTTTTAATGTGTCCCATATTTCTTTAGTAGTGGAGCAGCCAACTACTTTATCATATTCTCCTCTAATTAAAGCACAAAGAAGAAAAAATTTAGCCTTAGAGTTCAGAAGATACCTTTGCTTATCTTCTGGTGACCATTCTTCTCTGGGTTTAGGCTTTGGAGCTTCTTCCAAAACTTCAGATGCTCCTTCTCTGGAGGGAGTTAGGATTCTGGTTCTTCTTGACGAGAATCCAAGGGGGGTTGGTTCGTTTTACGGATCTATCTAGGTTGGAATGCTCATAAGTAAGAAAATTGGGGAAATTGTTAAACAAGAAAAATGCGTGAATGGAGAAGGTAGAAGGTGGAATGGAAAAATGATAGACGTCACACTTCCAAGGATGGAAGATAAGCCTAAGAGTTATACACACAAAGGGATGAAGGACCTTTGATAAAACTCAATTCTTGAATTAACAAGAAAATTAGAGAAACACTCTCCAATATAAAATAAAATTCTGATTCAAACTTGTCTTGTAAATTCTGAAGGCATGATGCGCCCCTTTTAAAGGTGCCTACAATCCTTGCATGGCTTTTCACATTCAGCCACTTAATTCTCCTAATAATTCTATTAAAATTTAGAAACATAACAACTAACAAGGATTAAAGTTACATAATTCAGCCATCAATTAGCCGCCCCTTAGGAAAAACATAACGGCTCCAATATTGAATTGTGGCTGCTCCATTCAATGTATAACCGCTACATTGCAATGCTTGTCTCCCCCCCTTCAATTTGTAACAACTCTCTTCTTGATGGTTTGTAATTTCTTTGTCCCCTTGCATTGATTCAGCCGCAACAATTTTTGTAACTGTCCAGACAAAATAAGTCAGCCAAATAACTCCAAGTTGGCCGCCCACATGTAGCTTCTTGTATAGCCTTCTTATGCCTGGTTGGATTCACATCACTTCTTATCATAGGTACATAGTTTCCATTTTCTATAATATCCCAAAGATCAATATCTTGGGATTCTAGAAATAGCTTCATCTTATCCTTCCAATAGTAGTAGTCCTTTCCATTGAAGGCTGGTGGTCTGTTTGTAGAAGATCCTTCTGGAATGAACATTGTAGCTCCATGGTTTGCCATTTCCCTTGATTTTTTCCTCTCTCACTGTTAAGTGAGTTCAACCCTAAAGGCAAGCTCTGGTACCAATTGTAGTTGAAGGTTTAATCACAAGAAGGGGGGGTTGAATTGTGATCACTTATAAAATTTTGTAAATGACTTCTAATACTTTTCAGCTCAAAGATTATTTGGCTTAGTATTAGAAAGTAGAAAATCAGAAGATAGTTTGTTAATGTTATGTGCAGTATGCAGAAGATAGGATTCCTTCTTAGGAACCTTGATTGTTAACACTTACTTAGGTATTAGGTAGTTTTCAAAATACTTTTATGCTCATGAAATAAAGGAGAGTAAAGAAGAGAAGATTGCACACAGTCTTTTATACTGGTTCACCTCTTCCAACCTGAGGCTACGTCCAGTCCCTACACCAAGTAGGATTTCTTACTCAATCAACAAATTACAATCTTCTTGGGTACACACTAACTCTAGTATTCTTTCCACAGCCTCTTCAGGCTAAACTCAGCTTAAACAACTTACACTTCAAGCTTTCTCTTACTGCAGCACCTTCTGCAGAAGATGTGGCTTGACTGCAAATTGCAGAGGACCTTCTGCAGAAACTGTAAATACTATATCTCACACCTAAGCTATCAAACCTCTCAAAAATACTTACTCTTTCTGTCACAGAAGATACTAACCACTTCCTAGTATCCTTATGACTTTACAGAATGAAAACTGAATGGTAAGTAAGTACAAAGCTCACAAATAAATAAATAAATCATAGCAGAAATACTTCAGTGAGCTAACTCCCCCTCAGCCACTTGCAGAAGCAGAATCTTATGAATTAGAGGAGAGAGAATTGTTTCCAGAAGATGAGAATGTAATTCTGAGAAAATTGGAACTTCTGGAGAATGAGAGGTGTGTTAAAATGAGAGGAGAGCACTTCCTTTTATAGGGAAAATGAGCAACTAGCCGTTGGGAAGGCTCTAAGCATGTCCAGCTTTCCTCTCATGTGCTGTCACTGTCAAACAGTTGTTGCCTTCTGCAGGAACAGCTGTCAGTTTGACTGGATTGCATCTTCTGCAGATTCATCTTCTGCAGAGAGCAAATTTGGTTCATTCTGTGACACCTTCTTCTGTAAACATGCCGAGAGTGTTTTTTGGATGATTATAAGTGTATCTCAATTGTTTTAACTCAGTTGCTGCCATAGAAATGATTCAAACAATCCAAAAAGGATTCTGCATCTTCTGCAGGAATTATTTCATCAGGTTCCTTCTGCAAATGAGTTTCAGGTTCTGTGCAGTACTTCCAGTTCATTTATTTCATTCAAAAAGATCCTTGGAAACCTTAGGAGAACTTCTTTTGCTTCTTTAAAAGTGCATCTTCCTTCTAAAGCAGATTTGTCATGAATTCCTTTATGAGGATGCTGTTTTCATCTTCTGAAGACTTTATTAAGTTGCAGATGGTTTCCTTTTGATTTTACCAAACATCTTTTATGCCTTCTTTCACAGATTTGTCATTCTTAATAGATTAGAAGAACTTACATCTTCTGAAGGAGTTTCCTACATCTTCTGGACACATTCTCAAATGAAATGATTAGTCCTTTGAGAATCAGAATTATGTTAAGTGACTTGTGATGGGTTGTCATAATTAAAACCACAGTGGGAGGATTCTTGGACCTTACATTTACAGGATTAGGCCTTAGTATCGATAGAAAAGGATTAGTTGATTGTCAATCCAGGACCGACACATGGATGTATCCTGATGAGTGATGGGTAGTGTGAGTACTCTAATGAAGGTGCGTCTACAGGATTAGGCCTCGTTTATCAATTAGTTCTTTTACAAACGGAATAAAGAAAACGAAAATAAGCTGAGGGTAAGTCTGTCGCTTGGGAGAGCCCGCATGGATTATCTTTGAGTGTTAGTGGCGCCTGGTAACTCGGGGTCATAAGCAATATAGTTTGTCTATAGTATTATAGAGTAAACCTAAAATAATAGATAGTTTTTACATGCATAAAGGGTGTGATGATATGAAGTTCAATCCTAATCCAAGTAAAGTGTCTCTAACTCTTCCTTTCTAATTCAATTGATTATTAATTTGCTATTTACAATTTCCGCAACAATACTCTCAAAACCGTTATTTCCCTTGATAATTAGATCACGAGTATACGTGAATTGACCGTTCCCTGTGGATACGATATCTTTTTTACTATTATACTACTGGATTTTTGGTTCGCTTTCCAGAAACCCATCACAATAGCAGTAGCTTCAAGTACTTTCACAGGGACCTTGGAGGGACTCTCATCATCCTCCAAGTCAATTAGATCAAGGTTACCAAAATTAACCCTAATCTTTTTGTATAGTTCATCCTAAAAAATAGGCAGTTTGCTAATCTCTTGCATCTTCCTCTTGTATAATTTAGTTTCAGTAAGATCGTAAGGAACAAAAGGAGTAGCAGGCTTGATACGCCTTTTTACAATCCTCTCCTTCTTCAAATTCAGCACCTTCTGAGACCTTACTTGATTCAAGGCCTCCTGAAAGATACCAACATCATCTTTGGGAATTGATTTGCTCCTTGTAATCATCGGAGGTGGAGCTTCTTCCCTCACAGGAGATAACAACCTCTTATTCTTTGATCTTGCAACCTTTGAAGGCCTCTTTCTTTTGGACACAACAACTCTTTCAAGTTTCTCATCTTCAATCATAGCCTTCTGAGCAGCTTTAGCTAGTGCCCTGTCATTTTCTTCTTGCTATTTGACCTTTCTCAATTCTTCCTCTTCGAATTCATTGGCCAAAGCAACAATTTCTTGTAGCTCAGGGTCTGGATGACTAGTTGCTAGAGGCATCACCATTAGTGGTTTTTCAGAAGAGCTTCCACTAGGTGCATCACCCATCATAGCCTGTCCCTTAGGGGTTAAGGTAGGCAGTGACTTTAGTAACAGGCACATCAGCAGCTTGACCCACAATTTCAGCATGTTCATTGTGAACCTTCTGAACAGGTTCAGAAGCTTTTTGTGAAGTTACTTCAAGCACCTTTTCATATGGTGTTGCCTTTTGAAATGATGCTTCTACTTCCCTTACTCTTTCCAAATCAGCAAATGCAAGGGTTACTACAGATTTTGTTCTCTTTTTCTTCACAATCTTCTTCTTAGCGGTTTCAGCAATAGGTTGGAATTCCTCCTTTCTGGCATCCCCTTTAAGTTCCTCTTCCCGAATCTCCAGTACTGACTTTTGAAAAGCAGCAACATGAGCCTCCTTTGATGTTCCAGTAGCAGGCTTCTTGATGGGAATCCTCATTTGCTTCACAGTAGTAGCAGTGAAGAAGCTTGGGGGCTTCTGGTCGAACATCTTATCCATAGGAAGCTTGTAATTCGTCATGATATTCATTATGAGTGTGTTGTGGGGAAGATTGGCAGCTGAGTCTCTTGCTCTCTTGGTCATACCGTAGAGAATAATCCAAGGTAAGTTGATTTTCTTCTTCTGCAGCAGATGAATTAAGCAGAATCTCTCTAGCTCAGAGATATGGTCCTTGCCTCCACCCTTTGGAATAATGCAGCAACCAAGGATGGCAAACAGCAATCTGGGAATATCCAGCAACCCAGTCCCTTTCAAGTTCGAGGGAATTTCTGAACCAAATAGCAGTTAATTGTACTTCCTTGTTCCTCCATTTCGTATCTCCCAGTCAGGTACGAAGATGGCTCCTTCAGCCTTCACATTGGTGACTTCTTCCAGCACAGAGTTCTTTACAATAATGTCTTGACCCATAACCTTAGCTTTAAGGAATATCCTTCTGTCACCTTCCACTTCTTTAGCAGTCCTCCAGAACTCATAGACACTGGCCTCATGCCAGCCACAGAAAATGCTATCAAAGAATGGTAGCCAACCTGCACTTCTGAAGTAATTAGTGAGGTCGTAGCCATGCTCAGCAAGGTTGGTGAAGTTAACACATCTGGTTGGGACGATCTTCCCACCAGCCTTAGAGGAAGCAGCGTCACTTCTCTTGGGAGCCATTGCAGTTGCAGAGAAAACTTTGGAGAAGGTAGGGTTTGAGAGAAGACGAAGATCTTAAGTGCACAAAGAGTTGCTGGAAGATAAGAGAGTCTGAGCAATGAAGGTGCAACCTTGAGAGACTTCCCACGTGCTCTATAAATAGGCACAAACATAGCATTGATGATGGCAGTTACAGGTTGCATAGACATAAGGAGTCGTGCGTCGTGCAGTTTTCAGAGAGTAGGTGAAAAGTCAACCGTTTCTCAGTGCCACATCACCAAGTGACATTTCAGAAAGTATATGTGTTCAGCAAGTTCAATAAATTCGGCAAATACATAAATTTCAGCAGACACATATATTTCAGAAAGTTCAAGTATTTCAGAAAGTCATTCACAAATATTTTCACAGATTTTCATATGAGTCAAACAATCTCAGATATTTTAATTGTAATAATAAACAATGTTACCAGCACGAATACTTAAGGATTTGAATAGTTGGACTGTATTTGCTCTTAATCAATATTTTAAGGCACTCATTTAAATTATGGTTCCCCATACATAGACATGCATTATATGTACGTGACTTTGATGCATCTTTATCTTTATTACTCCTATAATAAAGGGAATGAGACTCTCATTTCTCGCTCAAAATGAGGTTAAAATTGTCACTAACTTTTTCTCTTAAATTTAATCACGTTTGAATAAATTTGAAATTTGAAATTTAAAGTGCGTAACATTAATGTAGTGTTTATTGTGGAGAGAGAGAGAGTCACCTTATTGAAATTCAAATTCACGAGGCCGTTTATGAGAGGGATAAATGCAATGGCAATTGTTACCTCCCAGTTTCTCTCTCATTCACTCTCTATGTTTCGCTATCTCTTGCATTCTCTCATTCTGATTTCTGAGAATTTTATGTTGGATTCTTCACTAAAAAAACCCTAATTTCTTCTCTCCTTTTTTATGACAGATTTTCAGCCGCAACAGCAGAAACTTAAACTTGCTGATGCCCACGACGTGAATTTGAGCGTGGACTGGAGGATTTTATGTGTGGCCACTTGGATTATTGCATGTCATTTGCTTCGTGGCCACTTGGATCAGCTGGTTCAGACGAGACGGCTGTCTGATTTTGAAGAGGATGATTTAGTAAAGTCATTAGTTGCACGAAAGCGCCATTCACGGATTTTCGACAGATGAGTTGTCCGGCAGGCGCAGGAGATTATAACTACCATTGAGAGGAGGAATCGAGAGTCTGAGTTGATAGCACTTGCAGGATTACATACCGTAAGTCTTCTTTTTCTCCCTTCTCTTTCCTCAAAGAAACAATTTTTAACCTTACCAACATCTGGGTTTTGGTTCTTATTCTGTGATTTCTTCGCTACCCCACTCAGATTCTTTAACATTGTGGATGAACTGATTTTTTAAAACTTCAAGGATGTGGCGGTGCTGGGGATTCTTTAACATTCTGCAACCGTTGGATTCTCTATTCCCTTTGTCTTTTGTCTTTGTATATTTGCTTCTTTTATTTTTCTGAGTCTGAAATCTCTCTTTTACAGGGAGGTGAATATGGTGGGTTGAGGTGGCTGTGAGACGCTACTGCAGAGACACGGTGGCGTGTTGGTGCTTTGGTTCCTCCTTCGCCGATTTGTCTTCGAGGAGGGTAAGGATTCCTGACCGCCCCCGTGTTGCGATAATTTAAGCCACATACCGGGTGTCACTGTGGTATGTAAAAGTAAATTCAGAAATGGTTCTGTGCTTGATTATGGCCTGTACAAGGGAAAAGGAAGGTGTATGGTCGTGCTTGATTATGGCATGTGAGTGGGTTTGTGCATTGTAGATGGTTTGCTATGTTAGCTTCCTGATATTGTTGTCTATTTTCTTCTTTTTTGTAGATCGTGGTTGCTTTTCTTTACAAAAATGGCTTCAAAATTCAGAAATGCTTCCCAGAAGTTTTGTAAGCAATTTAATTATGCCATCTTTTTTATTTTGGATCGAAAGTAAACCTCCTTTTGTAAACTAGATTTTCTTTTGTTAAAACTCAATGCTTGGAAGAAGTTGATTAATATTTTTTTAAAAAATCTCATGCAAAAAAATGTTTTCTTTAGATGTTTATGTCCTTAGCTCTAACTTTGATGAATTTGGGTGGTTGAGGGGGCTGAGTCCTAAACCTGTCTTATCTTCTTCCATCATGTTTCATTGTTTCTGTAGAATTGATTTTGCCACTTTTTAGGATGGTAGGAAAAATGGTATTTGAAGATGTTTCTAGTACATATGGTCTGTGACTGTGAGGCAGAAAGAAATCAATCTGTTTCATTTTTAACAATACACAATTTTAGTTTGAGCGATGGGATCCTTTGATTGATCCATGTTTTTGTATATCATTAAACAAACCAATGAAAATCAGCTTCCTTGAAGAAGATTATGGCACCTATATAATAAGAAGAAGGCTTGTGGTACGTATTTCTTTTCTCATAGAGCTTGAATTTAAAAGTGCCTTATTGCGTAACAGTGGTAGTTCAACATGATTTCCTGTTTTCATTTGATTACCCTGCCTTTTTTCACTTTCCTCTGCCATGTTGGAATTCAACGTATGAATGAATATTCTGATAAGTTCTAACTCAGTAACATGTTCCAATTCAGGATTTAATTTTTAAATTTTTTCAGAAATATTAAATCTTGAGATTCTGAGCCAGAAATTGTGTTTTATGTTCAGTCTCGACATTACCCCAACTTTCAGTTTCACCCTTCATTTTTATTTCATACGGAAAAAATAATAGTATATTGGAGAAGAAATAGGTTTTTGAAGAATTTCATTTTTATTAAGACAATTCCTTCCTATGGGCTGTTGAAGAAGAATTTCATAGTTCTTACCTGCTCCTCATTCTTTTAGTGTCGCATATATGTTCGTAACCTTCATATTATTTCCAATGTGTAGATTCTATACTATATATACATAAAAGGGAAAAAACCATAAACAGAGTCCCTTCTGGGAATCAAATCATATTGTAGAGTGGAGTTGATCGGGCATTTATCCTCTATGTTCAACAGATTGTCAAGATCAATTTCAATAAAGAAAGGAAGGAGTTTTGGGAGATGTAAAGGGAGAGAAGCTGCTGAAGCAATGGTAAAGAAAGCTAACAAAAATTTGTTGATATTATGTAGCTCAGGCACTGTTAATGTGGATGGTTCAAACAACCTTGGGGTTACTTTTTTTTAAAAGAAAACTGTTACACACATGAATTAATCATTATTTATTACTTATATAAAATTATAGAGAATATGTTTTTTCTTCATATTTCCTTACTTCAAATCTTCATTTTAAAAAGTTATGCAGAACTACTTATCAAATGCATTAGAAAATACCCCTTCAACTAAATTGCCTACCAAAAGCTAAATTGCCTACCGAAAGCTTAATTGAAGTGATTGAATTGTCTTCCTTATTTGATGATGATTCAACATAAACGTGAAGCATAAAACTTCGAAAGCTGGTCAGTGTCAAAGAGGAACCTGAGGATGGATAATTGAGGCATATATTTTCTGTTATGGCTGGAAGTATTTTGATTATTTATTATAAATTTAGATTTTATAAACTGTGGAATTATTGATATGGATCAAGTTTTATTGTTTAACAATAAAATTAATGTCTTAGAGATTTTTTTTGGTCAAAATGTCTTAGAGATTTGTTTAGCTTAGATTTAACTGCTTTCCCAGGGTGTACTAGGCCAGACCCACTCTGTCTCTTTTGCCGTTTGGCTTTTGTCCAGTGCTCGGTTGTAAAAGGACACTGCAGGGAGGTGTAGTTGTTGTTTACCTTTTTAATTTTGGTATTCTCAATTTAAACTTTGTTTCTTATCGCTTCTGTTACTTTTGGGTTGATGGTTGTTGTAATAAATTTTTATATATTAATGATATCTATGTTCATGAGATAACTATTCGACATAAAAAATAATAATACTTAGATTTATAATAACTCAGATGAATATCTATATTTATTTATCGCTTCTGTTACTTTTGGGTTGATGGTTGTTGTAACAAATTTTTATATATTTATTTATCTATATTGTTAGAACAAGATTTAAATCAAGAAATAATCAAATTTGGAAAATCTATCATTACTCCATAGTGAGAAAGTGAATATTGATTTAACTTAAAATGCTTTGTTTATAATGGGCAATAAGTTTAGCACGAGAAATATGCGGATGTTGGTTTAATTTAAGAGACTATTTTAAAATTTGTGTTGATTATATTTACGTGAAAATTTATTAATATTTAAAATTGTAAATCCCAAATCCTGTATGAGTACACTTATTAAAAAATATAAATTCAAAATAAATGATACAAGTGAAAATATTTATATAAATATTAAGACATTAAAATTTTATTTATGTGATAAAAAGTTATGTTCATTATGTCTAAATGAAAATTTATTAAATATTTAATTGTAAATTAAAATATATTGTAAAGAAATAAAATTTTACATGAAAGTTCATTAATATCAATATCTAAATTAATAGTGAGAAAGTTATGCTTTAATTAAATTCTTCAAAAATGAATGAATTTTTTATAGGCTTAATTGTATTTTTGGTCCCCCTATTATCATCAATCTGCGATTTTGGTCCCCTACTTTTTTTTCGTGATTTTGGTCCCCCTATTATTCTAAATTCTCGATTTTGGTCCCTCTAACACATAGATTTTAAAAATAGGGGGACCGAGATTTTGAACTAAATCGCGAATTTGGAATAATAAGGGGACCAAAATCGCGAAAAAAAGTAGGGGGACCAAAATCTCGGATTGATGATAATAGGGGGACCAAAAGTGCAATTAAGCCTTTTTTATATTAAATTGTGACTTTATTAATAGAACATTCCTTTTTAAATTTCCTCATAATATTGTTTACACATCACAGGAGAATATTTAAATTAAATTTATTCATATTTAAATTATAATTTTGTATATAAAATATAATATTTAATCAACAAAAAATATTATAGTAGGTAAATATAATTCATTTGAGGATAATTTTTTTTGTCTTTAATCGAGAATCTTCCATAGACATAACTTTGGATTTAACCTTTGAGGCGGGGTGATAGTTAGGTAAAGTCTTCCCAAGAGTATAACTTTAGAATCTGAACTTCTGACCTTTCAGGTAAAGTTTGCTAGGGTCACGGTTCTTATTATGTTGTCGAGACTTTATGGGTGTCCTATTATGTTGTTGAGACTTTAGGGTTGTCCTATTAATATTTAAATTTATTAATATTTTCAGTTAGGTATATATGTTTTTGAAGCAAATGTGATATCAGGCAACAATATTGGTCAAAAAGTTTTCATTCCTAGACTATTTTTAATCTCTTTTGATCAACTTCAATTTTTCTGTCATGCAATTGTTCAACTATTATGACATTATTATATAAGGTACATTACTACTATTATCATTACCTTAATAAATTTCACATGTTCATCTTTGCATGATTTTAATATTAAAGATTTATTATAAGTAATTTGGATCATGATTTTAATATTAAAGATTTATTATAAGTAATTTGGATTTTCATTTAAGTTTATGTAGTAGTTCATATTACAAATCTCATTTGTTTAAAATACAATTAAGTTTATAATACTGAGTAATACTTAATATTAGCATTTTTTAAATTGTCCCCTATTATCATTTGGTTGATATACTAATAATGAATTTTTTTCACCACTTAATTTGTTTTTACATATTTATATACATAAATTTGTTAATAAATATTATATTTTTATTAGAATAAATTACTTCGGTGCGATGCACGGGCACATGTCTAGTTTAATTGAAACTAGCCGTGTACCCGTGCCATGCACGGGGTATTTTTATAATATTAGACATATAATAATAATTTGTAAAAAAAGACCTACACTGATTTTTTTAGTAAATAGAAATCATAATATATGAAAGTTAAAAATTTCATATTAACGTGAATAATTATTTTTTTATTCATCTTTTATTCTTATCCCTGCCTCAATTTTTCATTTGCACAATATATCTCATCTAACTCAAACTACTTCCCTTTTTCCTTCTTTCCACCCCAACATATAAAATTTTTATATTGACAGTGAATATCCATTAAATCCTATTTTCAATTGTATTTATAAAATAAGTTAAAGCTTATAGTAACTTTTAAAATTATTTTAATTTATTCAGTACATAATATTTATCAAAAAATGATTATATAAACACTCTAAATGTTTCAAAAGTACATATTTAAAAAAGGCAATATTATTCTTTTTTGTAGTTTGTCAAAGAATTATTTATATATAACATTTTTAATTGGATAACTAACTCTTTTTGAAGGTTAATAACTATTTGTCCTATAATTTCTCCTCCTAACCCATTTATCTAATTGAAAATATGTTTCACCAACATTTTAAATCATACTCTCTACCAACTCTCTTTTCTTGCAAATTATATTTAAATTTAGTAATTATTATAATTACTATTAATGTAATTATAAAGTATTTTTATATATTATTTTAAATTCAGAATATATTTTTATTTACCTTATAAAAATTTTTAAACTTAAAATAAATTTTAATATTGATATTTGATATTTTGATATAATAATTTATTATAACAAAAGTTTTACATTTTTTAAATTACTTTATTATGTTTTAAAATTTGAAATTGTTAAAATGGACGTTAATATTTATATTTGATATAATAAAAATAACTATAATTAAATAATTACCATATTTATTATTAACATAATTATAATATGATTTTTTAAGTGTTTTAACTTGTCTCAAATTTTGTGTTATATTTTTTTTAAAATTAAGTTTTACCTTTATATAAATTATTTTATTACCTTTTAAATTTCGTATTATTTTTTATTTATGTTATAAATTTTTTTCAATATTAAAGATGTTAAAATGGGCTTTAATATTGATATTTTATTTAATAAAAGTTGCTATAATTAAATAATTATAATAAGTACTATTAAAAAATTATAAAATAATTTTATACGTGTTTGAATATGTTTTAAATTTCGTATTACATTTTTATTTTCTTAAATTATTAGATATGTTTTAAATTAATAAAGATAATTATAATTAAATAATTATTATAATTACCACTAATATAGTCATAAAAATCACTTTTTTTGTAAAAAAAAAAATCACTTTTTGTGTCTTCAAAGCATCCGTTTTGAAAATCACAAAAAAAATGATTTTCATTTTTTAGTTTTGAATTGTAAAAACTTTAGTGGAAATCTTTTTATAGTGATATTCACTTTAATATAATTAATATAGTTAATTAATTGTGATGCATAATATTAATCATTTAAAATGTAAATGATACTTTCTATTTTTAGAAGTTTTGCTCAAAAAAATTTACTATTGTGTCCTCACTTTAGATTCATAGGCTACTTTTACTACCTTACTTTTATATATATATATATAAAGATAAAGATACGAACACAACTCGTTACTCCTACATTTTGTTATCATCTTACATAGGGCACGAAAAAAGTAGCATTTAACGAAAATAAAAGAAAAGCAAAGCACTAGTAGAGAAGATTATTTTAATAAAGTTGGTACGTGAGGGATTGTGATATGGCAGTGCTCTATGATTGAAGCTGATCTCCCACCAAAGACAATGTTAATGATGAGATTAAATTTAAATAAAAATATTAAAAAATAAAATTACTAGTATTATGTGTTTAACATTACTATTCGGTGAAAATAAAAGGAATAATTAAAAAAAATGTTGCAATTGCCGAAAATACTCTCCACTTCAGTCTTCATCCTTGAAACTGTTCATGTCATGTTCGGACTTCTGAGTTTGAGAGAGAAAAAGAAATGGGTGTCACTGTGAAGGTGGCAATTCCCTTTCCCTTATTTGACCCGAACCCGACCCGTGAGAGGCCTTCCACGGAGGTCCGTTTCTCCCGTTGGAACAACGCCCACGCCGTGAAGATGAACGAGCGCCGGCGAACCCTACAGGAAATCGAAGATGAAATCCGCCGGACTCGCCGCTTCGACTCCGCCGAGAACATAGCCAACACCGCCGCCGCCGAATCCTCCTCCGCTGCCGCCGCCGAAACATTCAAGTCCGTTGGAACCCCCTCCGCTCCGTCGCGCCCTTCCATCCCAGGGAAGAAATCCAAGTACTCCAAACCGCCACCGAAACCCTCACTCGATTCGCTTCCCGCGCTTAGGGTTTCGAACCTTCCCGCGAACGGTAAATTCCAACCGGGACCCGAGAACGTGAAAAGCGGCGATGACGGAGTCTCCTACGTGGTCGATGGTGCTCCGTTCGAGTTCAGGTACAGCTACACTGAGACTCCGAACGCGAAGCCTATCAAGATGCGCGAGCCGCCGTTCGTGCCTTTTGGACCGGCCACGATGTCGAGGCCGTGGACAGGGCGGGCCCCGCTGCCGCCGTGCAAGAAGAAGTTGAAGGAGTTCGACTCGTTCGTTCTGCCGCCGGCGCATAAGAAGGGGGTTAAGCCGGTTCAGTCGCCCGGTCCATTTTTGGAAGGGTCGGGCCCCGAGTACGTGCTATCCAGAGAGGAGATATTGGGAGAGCCATTGACGCAGGATGAGATCACTGACTTGGTTAAGAGCACCATGAAATCTACCCGCCAACTCAATATTGGTATTTTCATGTCCTTTTGCAGTTTCCTCTACTTTTTGGTTTGTAATTTCATAATATGCTCAGCAGTTTCTTAATATTGATTTTCCTTAACAGTTTGCCTCAATAGTTAAATTTGTCCGTGCATAAAATATGGTGGCAAGCACATTACATTAGTATTGAAAACGCATAAACTTCACCCTAGTCACTAAAAACTACACATGTTGATCATATTAGTTGTTGAACACCCGATATCTTAGTTGTTAAGAAGGACTAATATATCGGACATCTATGATTATTTTTAGGTACCAAAGTATGGTTTTTACATTTTTATAAATTAATGGATTTGCCTCCAAATTCCTCAGAGATGAGTTGAGGGAGTCCTTATGCTTCAAATAATGTACGGTTAATTGATAGGGAATAGATACTTGTACCGTTGTACACAAAAAGTTATAGTAGACTAGGGTGTTATCCGTGGAAGCATGTGAGAAGTAAGGCAGTGTGCGGGTTGGTGTTTGTGCAAGTATCTTTGCTCTAATTAATATTATTTTGGTTGGGTTGCTTTTAGTATTTTCTACTTTTCTCATAAATAGGATCATGTGATTGTTATAGGTGTGTCCTTAAGGAGGTAACTGTAGATTGTGTTTTTTATAGTTTTTTTTAAATGTTATATTGCTTTATTTCAAATGTAGAAGTTTTGTGAAACCTTGATGGTAAGCTTGTTTTACCATTGAACGAAGAGAGCTAAATAGTGCATGTTAGGTGAGGGTGAGGAGATCACTTGTATCCACTTATATGCTTTTTGGGAATGGAATGTTTACTTTTTTCTATCCACTCAAATTTTCTGTTTTAGGTAGAGATGGTTTGACACACAACATGCTGGAGAACATACATACTCATTGGATGCGGCAGAGGGTGTGCAAGATAAAGTGCAAAGGGGTGTGTACTGTTGACATAGATAACATTTGCCAACAGTTAGAGGTTGGTTTCTACAGCTTTTATTCTCTGATCCTTCACATCTTGCTCAATTACCAATTCATCATGACTTCAAATGTGTCTTTTTTCATGCTTTGAGAAGTTTTGGAAATAACAATCCCAGCTTGCATTTCAACCTGTAGTAGACTGGTAGTTTCTTGGTTATAATATTTGTTCAGTTCATCTTTTTCTCTGGCTTTGTAATGCAGTTCAATGCTAATAGAAAGAAAGCCCTTTCTTATAAGACAAGAGACCTCTTCTCATTGAAATCTTCTTTGGCTTCTCTTAGACCTTAGTGATTCAAAACTGTAACTTCACATTCCTTTTCTTTAAAATGGGTTTACCTGTTCTTAGTTCTTACTACTTACTTTGGTGGGCTTTGTTTTGATAAAAGAATTAAATTGTGTTTCATTATTTATGACCCTCTTGCCTGGTAGTTTCTTGGTTATAATATTTGTTCAGTTCATCTTTTTCTCTGGCTTTGTAATGCAGTTCAATGCTAATAGAAAGAAAGCCCTTTCTTATAAGACAAGAGACCTCTTCTCATTGAAATCTTCTTTGGCTTCTCTTAGACCTTAGTGATCCAAAACTGTAACTTCACATTCCTTTTCTTTAAAATGGGTTTACCTGTTCTTAGTTCTTACTACTTACTTTGGTGGGCTTTGTTTTGATAAAAAGAATTAAATTGTGTTTCATTATTTATGACCCTCTTGCCTGGTTTGTCAGGAAAGGACTGGGGGGAAAATCATTTACAGAAAGGGCGGTACAGTGTACCTTTTCCGGGGCAGAAACTACAACTATAAAACACGTCCACATTTTCCTCTGATGCTATGGAAACCTGCGTCTCCAGTTTATCCTAGGCTGATTAAGCAAGTTCCAGAAGGTCTAACACTTGAAAGAGCAGCTGAAATGCGTAAAAAAGGAAGGAACTTGATGCCCATATGCAAGCTAGGTAGATTCTTTCAGATGTTCATTACAATTTAACAAGAAAGGAAAATTATCATTCTTTCCTCTGGCAAACTGACATATGTCATCTGTATATTGGTTACAGGAAAAAATGGTGTTTACTGCGACCTTGTAACAAATGTCAGAGAGACATTTGAAGTGTGTGAGCTAGTGCGAATAAATTGTGAAGGACTAGATGCAAGTGACTATCGAAGGATTGGAGCAAAACTAAGGGTATAACCAATTTCACCTCAATTTTGAATCAAATATTGAAGATAAGCAACAAAACACACACATATGGTGGTCTAAAATATAAGCAAATCTTAACTAATTTCACTATATTTAATGAAATCATCCCAAAATACCCTTTATTTAATTCATATTTTATTTTCCAATTACTCTATTTAATGAATCATATGCCAATAGAAAGAGAGTATGTCCACTTGAAACAAGTTTCAATAAAATTGAATGTAGGATAATTTAGGTAATGCAATTACTTTTTAGATGATATCAAGAAAATTAAATGAGTTTAACTAGCTTTCTTAATAAGTGTGAATTCAGTTATTTTTACTTATATTTAAGTCAGGAGTAGTATGACAAACTGAGATTTATTTATTTATTTGTGTGTATTTCAGAGGATTGACTTATTTTACGTGAATTTTATTAATGATGCTATAGTAACATCTTTTCTTCCATATATGTTCTTTGACTTTAGGATCTTGTTCCATGTGTATTGCTTTCATTTGAAAATGAGCATATACTTGTGTGGAGAGGGCAAAATTGGAAGTCCTCTTTACTAAATCTTAGTGATGATGGAGATGAAGCCAATAATATTAATGTTCACAGTGAAAATTCCAATACTCTTCCTTCAGATGACCAAGAATTGTCAGAACCATGTCTACAGAAGAATTCAGTAAAGCATCTAAGCAATGAATCTCATGACATTAGCATTTCCTCTAGTTCAGATGATGTAAGTTTGCGAAAGGTTAAGGTGTCTTGTCCCACAGAAAATAACAATCTACCTGTGTCTTTGGTTACTGGCGGTGCTTCACTTCCTATGAAAACCAATGAAGTTGAAATCGCAGATGTCATGGCCTCTTCTGGTGAGTTACAACCCTGCAGAAGCACCAATCCAAGTGTGACTGTGTTTGGAACTAGTTGCAATTCTGTTAATGGCATGGAAGATCCTGATACTGATAAGTTGCAAGATGGTTCTGGAGCAGCAGACGCAGGTCAGACATCAAGGCCTGCACCTTGTACAGAAGTTTTATTACTGTTGGAGCAGGCTGTTGAGAAAGGCAGTGCACTTGTTTTAGACAAAGAATCTTTGGATGCTGATCATATTTATCAAACCACAGTTGCTTTTGCCAAATCAGTTCCACCTGAGCCTGTTTTTAGGCTACCTAGAAAGGTTATGGTTCAAAAAAGTGGGAAGCAAAAAGGTTTGACATTTGAGACAAAAGAAATTACTACTGATACGATGAAAGGTGAGCAAATGGAGACGAGTTCTAAAATTAGGAGAAAAGAAGATTTTGGTGAGGGTTGTCTGAATGTAGTACCTCAAGGAGCAATAAGAGTAGATAAACTTGCAAGACTTCTGACATGATACCAGCAGGTGGCACCAAAAGTTAGTACAGTTTTTAACGATTCTATTATTGTTGTTTTCATTTTGAAGGGAATAAAATTATTATTGTTTTATTCTCCTATCTCTATCCCTTGCATTATTTTTGTTACCTTGTCCATTGATAATTCCTATGTTATCTTAATATGGTTTTCCCTTATGACGTTATTAAATTGTTGTCCAAAAGGTTCCTATCAACACCTGGTATCTTACTAGTAAGAAATAGGGATAAACCCCAATTACAAAGGTAGAACACTGCAGAATGTCGAGGATCTGTAGTCCTCCCTGCTGAAAGGGCCCCAATTATCTCACAAATGATGAGATACCTCTCCCCTCTCAATCACTCCTTTATGGCAACATGCCTTACTTTTAACTATCCCAATCCTACTAAGTAATTATTCCAACTAAGGGCTACTTATCATTAGGATAGGAGGGTAGAATAAAGGGGAGTTAAATTCGTTAGGATTAGTTACAGCAATTAGTTAGAGGAGACTCAATTAAATAAATAGGGAAAAATAGTAGAAAGGTTTCATTCTGTAAATTTGATAGCTTGCATGTGAAAGGAGAAATCCTTTGTGAAGGGGAAACCCCTGGGGAGAGACCTCTCTCCCATTCTCAATCATTCATTCAATAAAACTGTGCTTTTCTTTTGATTCTTTCTAGCAATTTTCCATTTCTTTTCTGAGTTCCTATCAAAATATCTGACTTATTACATGATATTGATAATGTAAATATGAAAAATTGAGATATAGAAATCTAGATTAGTTAAATCTGTTTTGTTGAAAGACTCTTAAACAGCTTCTGGCTTCATATTTGATGTCTCTAGGTCCCTCTGCCCTACTATTTTCTTCCAGAACCAATGCTTTTCAAAAAGAAGATAAACCTCCTCAATTGGAACTTGCTTTGTTTCTGGCAAGAGGAAGAAGACAAAGCCACTCATGCCAATAATTAAGCCAGCAAACAGCAAGAAGATTCCATATTTGAGATGGCAAAGTGACATGAGGAAGAGTTGTGCCACAAGCGCAGTGAATATCATGTTGACACACACCACAACACTCTGTGCCGCGGACCTGATCTCCAATGGGAAGAGTTCACTGGGGACCAACCACCCTAGCGGACCCCAAGATCTTCCATATGCCAAAACAAATAAGAAAATCACTATAACAAGAAAGACACTGATGCCTTTGGACAGTTCTTTGCCATGTCCAAACTCCAGAGCCAAAACAACAGCTGTAGCAATCTGCAAATCAGAAGTCCAATAAGCAATTGCTACTGTTAGATTAGTTTGATGAAACTCAAGGAAATAGCATTTTTTTTTTTAAAAAAAAGTTTACCATGCAGCATATCATTTCAAAACCAGCTTCCAGAAAGAATGCTCTCCTACCAAACTTGTCAACCAAAAACATTGAAATCACCGTGGCGACAAGGAGTGCGCCATTGGTAATAAAAGATGAAAACAGAGACGCTTTAGAGCCAAAGCCCAAACTCTGGAAAATAACAGGAGCATAAAAGAGGATAGAGTTATTGCCCGTCAGCTGCTGGAATGCCGGAATCCCCAGGGCACCTATCACTAGTTGGGGCATATACTTCCTCTTGAGGAGTGTCCCAAATGGGTTCTTGACAGCTTGTGCTTCTTTACTGGCATCTAGAAGATCCTGAAATTCAGCTTCAACATTCTTGGTGCCTCTAATTTTCTCCAATACCCTTCTTGCTTCTTCTAGTTTGCCTTGTTCCACAAGGCTGTTAGGTGTCTCAGCACACAAAATACCTCCAATAAGCATTAGAGTTGCTGGAAGTGCTGCCAAACCCAGGGATATTCTCCATCCATAAGGATGGACTTTGTCAGTAAAATAATTCACTAGGTTTGCAATTAAGATTCCTGCACAGGTTGTGAACTGAAAAAATTGGTTCACTGCTCCTCGGGTTTTTGCTGGGGCCATTTCGGAAAGATACAAGGGAACAGCCTGCACAATCAGATAGCAGTAAGCAAGACAAGGTACGAATTGTTGTTTCTTTTTACTGTTTTCTTGGTCCCATCTTTCTATTTTGGAGCATTTTAACTTACTTGGTTCCCAAATCCTATGCCTCCACCAAGTAGGACACGCCCTAGGATTAGCATGGCAATGTTCTTGGCACCTGCATTGAGAGCTGCTCCTATCAGGAAGCTAAGGGCTCCAACTATGATGCTGGCCTTTCTGCCCTTCCTTCTTGTTAAGTGGGAAGCAGCAAATGTCATAACCAGTGCTGAGAAATAAAGAGATGATGTGAAAAGTGTTAGCACTTGGTTGTCATATTTACAGTAGTCCGTCTCTTCGAGATGCATGTGCTTCCTTCTGTACACCTTTGGGAAGAATTCCTTCAGGAAATCATCCATGGAAGTCACTCCACCTGAAATATAGCTGGGAAGTCAATCTCTGGTGATAGTATGAAGTAATATATGTGAATATCATTAGTACAAGAAGCCTTTTAAACAGTAGAGACCAAGTGTTTTTTTGGTTTATAGTTTTCTCAACTAAAACACAGAATTCATAGGGAGCGGATTCTCTCCCGTGAAACATAACTGGAGAATGTCCAGTTTATAAAATCTCAACCGTCCCTTAAATCTGTTCACGATCAACGGCTCATATGACATTGAGATAAATGCACAGTATAACCATATGAACCATCAAAGTCACAAACGCGACTTCTCCACTTCGCGTATCAGCTGTAGGAGACGCAGCGGCCAGCAACCAGCCAGCAGAGGGCGCTTCGATGGCGGCCGGCGGAGGGCGCTGCGACGATGGGCAGCAGAGGGCGTTGGCGGCCAGCGGGAGGGCACTGTGATGTTGGGCAGCAGACTGCGATGGCGGCCAGCAGAGCGCGCTGCAGCGGCGGCCGGGAAGAACGCGGTGGTGCAGCTACAATGATGGGCTACCCTCTGCTGATCTCCCCCTATCCTGTGCTCTTTGTTCTATGGTCTGTTTGCTTTTTGCTCTTTCAATTTTTGCTCTGTACGTTCTTGCTTGCTTCACTATCAGACTTTTTCTAATCAAAGATTGAGAGTGTGTTGGCCACTTCCTGGGGAAACTGGTGATTGAGAATGTTAAAGTGTCATGTGTAGTGTGTTTTGGTTCCTTAAGTCTGGAGGATAGGCCACAGTGAATTGATTGGATTTTGCAGGAATTAATTCTTTTGACTTGTATATACACATTATAGGTATTTCATATCTGCAAGATGTCGCTTTTAGGTGTGCACATGATGTATCTTGCTCTGTTACTTCTCTTTTATGAGTTTGGTGATTATTGAGCTTTATTTGGTTCCTTCACCCTCCTCAAGTTTGCAGATTTTGAAGACAAAAGCCTCCACCTTTTTCATTCATTCCTTAGTTTTCACATTGGAAGAAGCTTGTAATTCCCCATATCTCTGTTATAAGGTTTCGCACTTTCGCCCATTTCAATAAAAATGACAGCGTTAATTTTTTATTATGCAAGTAATGTATCAGTTGGACGCATCGAACGACTTGAAGCGATGGAACTGCACCTCCTGTTCGCGCGCAAAATGGAGAGGATCCGCATCCGAATTGATACGTTCCAATACATCTTTTTCCAAAGGAAATGTATACCTCCCCCTTTCACTCAAATTCTAAGGCTACTATTAGAAAATTACATGATAAATTTTTCTATGATTTTTTTTTTTTCAAAATCTTTGCTGTATAATACGAGACAAAGATGTAAAAGAAAATAGAAAAGCAAAAATCATAGGAGAGCGAAAAAGTGGAAGAGAAAAAGGTAAAAGAATTTTTTTATATATATATATATATATATATATATAATTATACTTCTCATGTAGAAGGTACAATTTTTTGTATCATTTAGCATTTTTTTAATTTTTTAATGTTTGGATTTGTTTAGCATAGACAGTTGAAATTTTAGTTATTTTCAGGGTGGTTGCGAGTTTTCAGTTTTTTGTTTTTAAAAATTTTAAATCAAATTTTTACAACTTAAAACCAACAATTGAAAGTTTATTTTTGTGGTTTTTAAATATACATTTTGAAAATCACAAAAAGTGGTTTTCAGTTTTTGATTTTGAATGGTAAAAACTTGATTCAAAATTTTTAAAAATCAAAAACTGAAGACTTGCAACCAAACAAGAGAGCGATTTTACAATTAGTCATTGAATTGAATCAATTAGTCATTGAATTGAATGCTAACATTTGCTTTTAGAGTATTGACGATGAAGGAAATAAAAATGAAAAGTATCTAATGAATTTTATTAAAAATATAAAATTATTTAATATTTATTTTTTAATTATTTAGAAATATTTAAATGCTCCTTAACCCGTCTTTAAAACACTCCTTAGGAAGACGTGTTTATCTAAAGTATATCTCATTCAGTATAACTGGGGCATAAAATTGTGATGCATGCCATTATAGGATAGAGGGAATTGACTGCCAATGCCATGACATGGACTAATAAAAGGCGCTCTAAAATTAGTATTACCTCGCTGCAAAGGCTTTTGTTATTGTTTAACTATTATGATGATGATGACGACGACGGTAAAGCCAATGAACTAATGCAGAAGGAAAAGTTGGACGGCTTTCACGGCAAAGTTTTCTAATCAGTTTAAAAAATGTAAAATGATACGCCTTCTTGCGTAAAGTCTTTTATCTTGAAGCGTGGATATATATGCACATCCCTCACTTATCTTGAAGTTAACTTTTTATTATTGGAATAATGACGACAATAGGAATCGATCTCTATGGATTATTTGATCAGAGTTTAAGCTTCTATTGGGTGAAACACTGAAACTAATGAATTGCTAACAATTACTTAACTTTCTGCTGACACAATTAGAAATTAGAAAACATGGTTTTTGCAGTTCTTGGCGTTTTCCCGGTTTCACGAAACAGGTCAAGATTCCAAATCATGAACCCCCATTTGACGCAATTGACAAATATTAGGGGAAAAAAAGGCATAATATTTTTTTATACTTAAAAATTTAGGGTGAGACATCCCTATTTAAGATAAGAAAAGTCTTCAAGTTCAAAAAATAATTACGGAGACACCTACAGAGATATTTGTGCAGTATTAATATATAGTAAATTTCAAATAAAGGCCTAGTGAATAGGGTTTGATTAGTTTGGATAATGTCATAGGTTTAAACCAAGTGCTTCATTGTACACCAAAAAATAGTAAATTTCACGTCAGTAGGAAACAGGGGATTGTGAACAAATCAGAAGTTTATAAATAAAAATAATAATTTCACTATCGTCCTAATAAAAAAATCAATATTATGGATCCCGTGAAAATTAAAGTTTGTGTTCTCTCTCTCTTTAACATAATAATATATAATGAAGACAAAACATAGCGTTCAACAACAGTGTCGACCAGAAATAAAAAAAAAATATTAATTTGGTGATGGATATTGCTGCAGTTCATCGGTAACTATTAGTGAAAAAAGTTATCAATACTATTTATTTTTTCATGTAAGTGAGCTTGGATTATGTTATATTATATTATAATAATAATTCCGAATCAAACCGGCCCATTTCCTGCAGCTCATTAATTCCTATCTACTTTATGAAAAATGTTTTCAATACTATATACCTTTAATACAAGATAACTTTGAGAAAAGAGGATAACTCATACAAGATACTCGTGTTATTAATAATTAATCCACAAAGATCATCATTATCAAATACTAGTAACTCTTAGAACTATCAAAATGTCACCATATTAGTTTTTTAGTAACCCACCACAAAGATTTACATGATGACATTCTAATAGTTAGTGACTTATTTGATTATAATGATCTTAACAAATCTAATTGATGACACTAGTATCTTTTCAGACTTGAGAGTTTACTCCTTGAAGAAAATTATTATAAGTGCTACGTTGTATTAAAATTTTAGGGGTCGGTCGAGGTGGTTGCGAATTTTCAGTTTTTGGTTTTGTGATTTTTAAAACAAACATTTTTAAAACCATAAAAAGTGATTTTCAAATTTTGGTTTTAAGTTGTAATAACTTAATTGAAAATTTTTAAAAACCAATGATTGTGATCGGCGGAAGGGTCAATAGATAAAAGTTCGGCCAAGTCAGTATAAAATATTTGATACTATTTCTTCCCTAAGGAATACTTAATTTTATGAAATATTAATTTTATTTTAATTTAAAAATATTTTCATTTGAGTTAAAAAAATGTTTAAAAGCCAGTTCACACCAGTCCAGGCCCATAAAAACATCAATGCTGTCTGTTGACTAATTTTGTGAAATAACAGTAAAATAAAAGGGGTTTGGTTCCTTATACTTAAATGTGAGATAAAGAAACATCACATGGTCATGGAGTGACGTCCAAGCATGAAGATGGGAAGGTAAAATTTGACTGGGCTTTGATTTTTCCACCTAAGGAGTGTAAGGAACACAGCTAGCTCTATAAGTATACATAACAAAACAAGACAGAAACTAACTACTGGAGTTGTAATTAACCCAAATTTGAATTGAATCAGATATATATATATATATATATATATATATATATATATATATATAGTGTAAGCAAGCAAGGCATATATATGTGAAAGAAAGAAACATGTATATATAGAAGGAAAATGATATTCCAGATCATACAAAAAAACAAAAATCAGCGACTGACCTGAAACACCAAGATCATATCCAAAAAGAGAACCACCAAGAGCTCCAACAAAGCAAGTAAAGGCAAAGTAAGGAGTGAACCTGTGCTCATAAAGATGAGCCCTTTTCAGTGGCTTACTACCATATGCTAAACCACCACCAGCCATTTCTTTCTCTCTCTCTCTATTCAAGTGGCTTGTCAATATCCTCAAGCAGTTACAGTTCAGAGGAATTTATAGAGAAGCGTATAAAGTCAACACCCGTATGGAATGGAATGGACATGCTGCATGAAATATCATATACTATTGATATTTAAAAAACAAAAAGATTGCCATACTTTAGAGTCCGCCTCGGCCCAACCGTAAACCTGGCTTAGCAAAGCCCCTACTTTTGTCATAAAAAAATGACCAAAAAAATAAAATTCATAAAAAAATGCGTATTGTTTTTTCTGGATTAGTGTACACTCATGAAACACTAAGCCGCACAACATAATATAATTGTATTTTTTTTTCTCTTTTTTATTTTATTTTTTATTTTTCTCTTTAATGACAACACTTTTTTATATTTTTATTTTTAATATTACCTTTATTTTTTTATCTATCTCATTACATAAAAATATAAATTAAGAAATACTATAAATGTGTTTATTTACATTAAATTTATTGTGTTTTTTTAATATATCATTTATATCTCTATTTTATTCATTTATATTTTCCCTTATTACCTCTTTTTTTTATGACTTATGGAATTTAAAAAAAAAGAGCCCAAAAGGGTCCAAATACAAAACAAACTAAAAACCTAAGTTTCCTCTCTAAAAGAGAGTTCCCCGTAGAGTCAAAGAGGAATGGGATTAGGGCAAAGGGAGGGATACAATCAAACTCTATGTACCCAGCATCTTGAGCCAACGTCGTTTTCGCAAAGCAATCCGCAAGCTGATTTGCTTCTCTAAGAGTATGCCTCTAGCTTGTCTCTTCGAATACCTTGGTCGTCTCCTCGATCTGCTTAATCAAGGCCGAACAAAGGTGAGTTGAAGCAAACCCCAAATTTCTGCTTCCAGAATCGAATTACAGTGAAGGTGTTCACTGAAATCCACTAAGACCGAACCTCCTTCGTTGCAAATGACTCCCCCACAGGAACCTCTGCTACGCGAGGTTGATAGCGCTCCATCAGTATTGACTTTGCTCCAATGCTCAGGCGATGGATACCAACAGATAAGGTTACGGTTTATGTTGTTATTAAGCAAATAGACACTGTTACCTGGTTTTAATGCAAATATTGTGGCTTGTACTTGTCTTCTGATCTGGTTAACTAATGTCTTGGTAGAAACCCTGACATTATTGAAAATAATGTCATTTCTATGCTTCCAAATAGCTTCCAGTGTGAATCCATAGATTAGGGGCAATTTTGAAACTGAAGTTAGACTCTTAGAGTGTTGAAGATTGTCCATCATCCAATTGTGTAGGTTTTGTGTATTGAAAAATTTAGGGTCCTATGAACGACCTAAAACTTCATCCCATAGCTCTTTTATTTCATTACAGTCTCTGAACAAATGTAAGGATGATTCTAGCTCTGGTTTACATAAAGTACACAGAAAATCATTAGATAAATGCCTATTCTTTCTCTGACTGTTTGTTAGAACAACATAGGAGGCAATCTTCCATAACAACAATCTAATGAAGTCGAAATTCCAATCACAAGAAGGAGGGTTGAGTTGTGATTTCTTTTAATTTCTGTAAATTTCTTCTAATACTTTTTCTGATCAAACTTGACTTGGCTAAGTATTAGAAGATAGCTCTTAAGAAGATAGAAGTTAAAGTGTGTATAATATGCTGAAAATATGGTTCCTTTGAGAGAACTCTTGTATGTATCACTTACTTAGGTATTAAGTAGATTTCAAAACAATTTTATGCACATGTAATCAGTGTAAAACAAAGAGAGTAAAGGTTAGAAGATTGCACACACAAATTTTATACTGGTTCACCTCTTCCAACCTGAGGCTACGTCCAGTCCCTACACCAAGTAGGATTTTCTTACTCAATTCTCAGTTTACAGTGACCTTGGGTACACCTTACCCCTTATTATTCTTCTGCAGCCTCTTCAGGCTCTTAACAGGTTCCTTCTTCAGCCACTTAAGGCTTCACACCTACTGCAACTTCTTCTGCATAAGGTACAGACACCAAAACCATTGCAGAAAACTTTCTGCAGGCTGTTTGCTCAACTTATCTCACTACAGCTCTGTAGTACTCTCAACTTACAAGCACACCACACTTTCTCAAGAGGCACTAACAGACTTAAGCCTCCTTGAGAGTTTACAGAAGATATAAGTAGTGAAAAATTAAATACAAGGATAAAAAACAATTACAGTTTATGCACAACAGAGAATATGATGAGCCAACTCTCTCTCAATGACTTTTAGAAGCAGAAACTCAGAAATTTGAGGAGAGAGAATTTTTCCAGAAGATTCAGAATGTAATTTAGAGGACTTGAAGCTTCTTTTGGAGATTGGTGCGTGTAAACTTGAAGAGAACTCCTCTTTTTATAGGAGAATTGAGGAAATAGCCGCTAGAGAGTTGCTTGGGCCTCCAGCTATGTTTCCTAGAGTTGTCTCTATCAAGTTGCAGCTGTCCCTTGCAATTACAGCTGTCATGTTTGACTGACTGCTTCTTTTGGAGACCTTTCTTCTGCAGACTTGAAGATTTGTGAATTTTGCAGTCAGTTCTTCTGTGAGCACATTATGGGCCTTAATTTATTTGTCATAAATTATTTGAATTGTCTCTAACTTAGCTATAGCCTCAAAAATGAGAAAAACAAATTTGGGTAGACTTTGCTTCTTCTGCAGCTTTACTGTCAGCAAGTTTCTTCTGCAGAACAATCTTCTTTCTTCTGCAGTTAGTTGTTGTAGACATATGAAGATTGTAGAGACTTTCTGAGCTTGATTTTGTTGGCTGTATAATTGAGAAGCTGAGGAAGTCATGAATCTGAAGTGAATTGCTTCTTCTGCAGGCCTTTTAAGAGTGAATCTCCCTTCTGATATGTCATGATATTCTTCTAGGCCAAAATATATGTTTATAAGGACTAAACCTTGTTGGTCTAACATTTATTGCCCAGATTTCCTTTTCTTTATTCTCTGAATTTCTTCTAGTGTCTTCTGTCAAGTTTCTTCTACACAAATTGTATCTTGTGCAGACTGTGTTTCTTCTGCAGATACTGTTCTTTTTATTTGATAGAAGAGTTTTCTTGTATATTCTCAACAGCTTTCTTGCTTTCTTTCATAAATTTAGAATTTCAAAATTGTTGAGAGCATCTATCATAACTTGTTGTAGTGAAAGAGTGTGGAGTTCTTTCTTCTAGACTTTATTTATATCTTCTGCAGATCCCTGCTTGTATCTTCTTGACAAACACTCAAATGAAATCATTAGTTTCTTTTTAATCAGAATTATGACAAGTGAATTTTGTTGGTTTGTTATTATTAAAACTTTATTGGAGGATTCTTGGACCTTACATCTAATTCTTTGGGGGCCTTCCCAACTCCAAATTCAATTAAACAGGGGATTTCACAAATCCCTTGATGAATCAGTTAAGAAATCATAGGCAGACTTAACTTTTTACCAACCATCTGCATTTCCTTCCCAAGCAAGAACATCCCTGTTATGACCAGGAATAGGAGGAGCCTGCAGAGCTATCTTGTTGAAAACTTCCACTGGTAGTAGGTGCTGAAAGTGAGACACATCCCAGTCACCAGAAACTGTAGTGAAATGGCTTAAGGGTAATTGTAGTTTAGCCTCTACCACTGGAATGAGGAATATTGAACAAGACTATCAATCCTGGAATCCATGTATCAATCCAGAATATAATATCTTCACCATTTCTGACCCTCCAAATACAGTTAGATAATAGCATATCCCAATTAGCACAAACACCTTTCCATAGGTTTGAATCACCTGGCTTACGACGAACTTTGTGAATAATAGAGTCCCCACATCCATATTTTGCTTTAAGCACCTGAATCCATAATTTTGTAGGTTGATTAATTAAATCCCAGCCAATCTTCATCATATAGGCATTATTTACATCCTTAACTTTCCTTAGACCCAAGCCACCTACTAACTTAGGAGTGCAGATTCTGTCCCAGTTTACAAGATGAATCTTCCTCTTATTATCAATGTCTCCCCATAGGAAATCCTTGCAACTTCTATCTAACTCCTCACAAGTGGCTAAAGGTAAATAAGAGGATTACATTAAGTGAGTAGGCATAGCATTGAGAATGGACTGAGATAGAGTAAGTCTGCCAGCAAAGGAGAGAGTTTTAGCCTTCCACGAGCTCAATTTATTCTTTGTTTTTTAAAGAACAGATTTGAAAGATCTCCTAGTAACTCTGGAGTGATTAATTTGAACTCCCTAGTACTTTCCAAGATCATTGGTCCTTTGAAACTCGAGTGAATTAGATATCTCCTCTTTGACCTGCATACACACATTAGGTGAGAAGAAGATCCTAGTTTTTTCCTTGCTTACCTTTTGTCCAGAGCTACCGCAAAAAAACATCAAGGATAGTTTGTATAATTTCTACCTGATCCATGGAAGCCTCAACAAATAAAATAAGATCATCTGCAAAGGTCGGATGAGATATTTTGGGGCCCTTCCTTCCAATCTTTATAGGATTCCAATATTTGAACTCAACTGCAAGGTTAATCATTTGAAACAAACGTTCTATACAAAGCACAAAAAGATAGGGGGAAATTGGGTCACCCTGTCTAATACCCCTAGAAGGGAAAAAAAAGGATTTGACACCTCACCATTCACAAGAACCTGAATTTTAGGTGTAGAAATGCAGGACCATAAAATTGAAATTAGACTCTCAGGTAACCCAATGTCAGATAATGTATTTCTCACAAAATCCCAATTCAACCTATCATATGCTTTTTCTAGATCAATTTTAATAACCATCCAACCTTTCTTACCCTTTTTCTTCCTCATTGTATTTATGATTTCCTGTGTGATAATAATATTATCTCTACCTTGTCTGCCTGGTATAAAGCTACATTGATGAGGTCCTATAAGATGACCAATAACTTTCCTAAGCCTTGGAGAAATCAATTTTGTGATTATTTTATATGAAACATTACACAAGCTAATTGGTATGTATTGTTTAAGATTAATAGTTGTGTCCACTTTAGGTATAAGAGTAATTAAAGTGTCATTAATTGAAGCAATATTAAAAGTAGATACCCAAACCTGTTTGATGAACTCACAAATTGTAGGCCCCACAGTATTCCAATTATGTTGGTAAAAAATAGGATGAAAACCATCCAAACCAGGGGCTTTAAAACCTTTCATAGAAAAAACTGATTTGTGATTTCATCATCACTTATAGGTTTAGATAGACTATCCATCTAATCCTGAGATAAATCTGGAAAACCGTGACTCAGAGGAAAAACAGAATACTACCCATCATCTTGAAATAGCTTCTTATAGAAATCTGTACAAAAATCCTCTATAGCTTCAGGCTCAGAAATCCAGACACCCTCCTTATTCTGTAAATTTTTTATTTTGTTCTTTTATCTTCTAGCAATAGTCATCCCATGAAAATACTTAGTACTACGATCTCCAAACTGTATTTTTTTGCATCTGGATTTTTGAAACCATAGTAACTCTTCTTAGGCAGCAACTTCTTCATACTCATACCATAATCTTTTATGTAGTTTCTGTAAATTAGGATCATATGATGCATTCGGTTTTCTAGTAATCCCTTCCATCCTCCTGATCAGCCTTCTTTTCTTATGAAAAATATTACCAAAAACCTCTTTGTTCCATTTCTTAATCCTCCCTGTAAAATCCTTAACAGTAGAAGACCAATCTCTACTATAGGTCCAATTATTCTCTACAAAATCTTGAAATGCTGAATGAGATAACCAAAAAGCCATAAATTTGAAATCCCTCCTCTGTCTATTATTAGTAATTTCTTGAGAGAATTGGACCAATAAGGCACAATGATCAGATTTAAAAAATGGTAAATGGTGGACAAAAACATTAGGAAATCTAATCCTCCACTCCATATTAATAAGTACTCTATCAAGTCTCTCTGAAAGATTCTTTCTTCTCTAAGTGAAAGGAGAACCAATAAAACCCCATCCATAAGGCTACAATCTGTAATCTTGTCATTAAAAAGTTGCATGCCTCTAAGATTAGGAGTACTACTTCCACCTCTTCTTTCATTCAGATTAGTAATAGAATTAAAATCCCCCATAACAGTCCAAGGACCATAAATAGTGCTTGCTATCTCCCTAGTATCATTCCAAAGATTGTTCCTATTAATCATATGGGGGCTAGCATAGACTGAAGTAAGTAACCAAGGATTGAAATTTGAATTTTTTATATGAAAAACGCAGACTACATTTAATGATGAAAGAAGGTGAATTCACCTGGAGGTGCCACCTCACATAATCTACTAATTTTAAAATAAAAATTTAAAACTGATTCACAATAACAAAATTCGAATAAGCAATTTTAATTTTTGTTCAATTTAATTTAATCAGATTCATAAAAAGATTGTTTAAAAATTTAAATAATAACAGGTAAAATATCATCAGACAATTAAAAAGATAGGAGGGTTAAAAACTTATGGAGGGAAAAAATTCAAAAATAAAGATTGAAATTTGAACTTTTGATATGAAAAAGATGGACTACATTTAATGATGAAAGAAGAGAATAAATAAAAATACATCTTAATAGGTGAGAGTAAAAGAAAGATTTCCTAATTAAAAGAAATTAAAAAGATGTGAATTATTATTGGTCAAGATTTAAAGAGGGGGTGGGGTCTTAAAGTTTTGGAGGGAAAATGAATTCACCTAGAGGTGTCACCTCACTGAATCCACTATCCAAAAAGATTCTTTTATATAATATACAAATAAATAAATAGATAGATAGATAGATGTGAGAAATTGATACATTCATATTTGAATTTATAAATTTTTTTATCTTGAGTCTACATATTTTAAGCAAAAAAAATCTTCTACTATATAAAAGAAAATAATATGTGGAGACTTATAATAAGTAGATGTATATAGAAAAGTAAAGTAATTATTTATCCTTTTAATTTATATTCATCCTTATTTAACACTACTAAATTATTAATTGTAGTCATTCACTATGTGAGATATCGTTCCAAATTTATAACATAAAACTCAGGATTTTAAAATTATATACAAGTCTTGTCATTTGACTCCAATTTGATCAAACAAATTGTATCATCCAAATATACATAGGACATGACTAATTAAGACTAGGTGTTAATAAACTTTTAAATTCCCAGTATTTGATAACTTTTTGTTGAATATAAAATTAATCAATAATTCAACCATTAAATCATGTATCATATGACATGATTGTAATAATCACGTGTAGCAAATTTATATAATTCTGACATCAATAAGAATGTTATCTAATAATAGATATTTGTTTATATTTCAAATAATATATTATACATCAAAATAAAGGATTTGGATCCTCTTCAGTCTTTTCATTCTCTCTAACAGAATTTAGTTACGGAATAGCTACGAAATCACTAGCTAAATAAAATCCATAATTAATCACTAACTATTTCATAGCTAAAGTTAACTGTAGAGGCTAAACAGCAGGAGAGACACCAATAAAATAGTATGATAAAATATGAGTCAAGTTTTTACTTGTATAAAATTTGATAAACCTAATTTAACTTGTAAGAACTTTCATCCCAAAGGTTTGGAATGTCCAATTTGACCGTCTAAAAGAAGTTATTAAATGATATACATCGAAAAATTTGATACTTGATATCAACTCATCTGTTCTCAAATATATAAAAATTTATTGCGTCTTATAAGTACTCATATTTTCAAACTTTTTTTCTTCAACCATAATTGCTTACTGAGCATTATTGATATCATTCTTTTTTTTAGCGTTATTAATGATTTCATTCAAAAACCATAAAACATTGTTGTTTTCTTGTTAATTAATAATGAGTAAATCCTCAACCAGGTTCGTAAAAAATACACGGGTCACCAGTTAAGTCCTCCACAGTTTAAAATAGTCACCACGTTAGTCCCTCAAAAATTTTAGTCACCAGTTAGGTTCTTGAAAATTTAAAATGATAACCAAGTTAGTTCCTAAGTTACTCATGAATAGAAACATTGTTAAGTTGATGTGACATGTTTTTGTATGACTTGTCTTATTAAGTGTCAATTCAGTATCAAATTCATCACCTAACCAAATAAGTATAGTGACTTAACGTTTACTCTTTCTTCACATAGTCATTTTCTGCAATTTTTCAAGTATCTTCTTTCCCCCCTTTCTTTATTATTATTATTATTATTATCTTTTAATTTTTCCATCTTTTTAATTTATGGTGACCAGAGATGGGGAGTGAAAGCAAATAAAGTGGTTGTTCATTGGAAATACTCCTTGGGTTACTATCATTGTGACGGTCTTCCACTTGATTCCAAAAAGTGATAAGTGAATGAAAATAAATATAGTAAATGAAAATTTAAGAGTTTACATTTCAATTTTTATAGATTAGTAGATAATAGATTTATGAAAATTAACATTCAAGCATTTAAAAAAAATGAAATTATAGCTATAGAAAAATTGTATTTACTAACACTTTTGAAGTAATATATTAATGTTTTGATACAGATTGTAAGTAGACTTAGTTAAGTGATGATAAGTGTAGACTTTAAAATGTAAAAATAATAATTATAATGGTATAAATATGCATAGAAATATGTCCTAATTTATATAAAATGATTTGCACACAAAATAGACACACACACACAGAGCATTGTTTAAGTAAAAATATGGCTTTTTTCTGGTCAATGAAGGTGAAAATGTTATATATGTCTTCCACTTAGTCAATGATATAACATATAAAAATTAATAATCATCATGTTTTATGTAACATCCCGAAACTTGGGGCCTAGAGAATAGAGTGAAAGTCTTAGGCTGTAAATCCGGCCAAGAGAGGAAGATTAGAGGTAGGAAGAGAGATTGGGGATTAGAATGTGAATTTAGATGAGAGTTAGGTAAGTAAACCAAGAGTCTCGAATTTTAAGAGATTTTGGGAGAATAACCAAGTATTAAGTCAAACAACTGTAGGCGGAACCTAAAAGAAGTCATACCCTAAGACAGATGAAGTTATAATGGTATAAAAATGATCAAAGGAGGGTAGACGAAGAATAGCCGAGTTGGGAAGGTAGGTTATCAAAAGGATTAGAGAGAGGATGACATCCCAAGTTTCAATCATTATATGTGTTAAAATAGTAATAAAATAGGTTTTGAGAGGAAAGGAATTGATTTGGTAGTGTTTGGATGTTAGGGGCTGGTTTATGCAACAAACCAGAAAATTGCACTCTAGTCTGCTCGCTCAAGCGAGCAAGGCAATGGATTATGGGGTTTTGGCAGAAAGTTTGCTCTCTCGAGCGAGTGCGCACATTTTTGTGAGCATAACTCAGAGAGTTTGTTCGCTCAAGCGAGCTAATGCTCGCTTGAGCGAGCGAACGCGTTTCCAATTTTTAAAAATGCGCAGAAGCCCTAACCCCTCACATTTTTACTCTCATTTGATGGTTCTAGAGAGAGGGAGAAAGGTTTAGAGAGAGAAGGAGCTAGGAGAAGAAGAGCTAGATTGGAGGCTTCCCCACCACCCTTGGAGCTTGGATCTTCATTCTCATCCCTCCATCATTCTCTATTTCCTCCATTAGAGGTGAGTGTGGTTCACTCACTCACTTTCATTTTGATTGAATGCCCATGTATGCTCCCTAATATCTCTTCCCTTGCATATATTGTTGATTGTGGGTGATTAGAGTTGAATCTAGGGTTGTTGGTTGGATTGATTTGGCTGTATGTATTTATGGTTCAAACCCTAGGTTAGAGGATTTGGGATTTTGTGTATCTGTGGACTGTTGATGTTGAGACCTTGGAAGAGTTGTACATTCATGCTCATGCTCATGGAATTATTGTCATTTCTCATGTCATCATTCATTCATGTTTCGAAAGGAAATATTTGGGTTTTAGGACCTCATGTTTTGACAGAAAGAAATTGGGTCTTAGGACCTCATGTAATGAAAGAGAAGAATTGGGTCTTCGGACCTCACGCTCATGGGTCTACGGACCAATGAGTAAAAGAGAACGAGGTAGTCCCATGACCTCTCGACCAAGAGGAAAAAGGGGGATCCTCAAATAAAAATGAATTCCATGCATAACATCTTCATTTGCTAATAAAACTTAATCATATAAGTGTCCCTGGACGACGGTCCTTGTAACATCCCAAAAATTAGGGCCTAGAAAATATAGTGAAAACCTTAGGTTATGGATCCGGCCAAGAGAGGGAGGGTAAAGGTAGGAGGAAAAATTAGGGCTTAGAATGTGAATTTAGACAAGAATTTGGTAAATAAACTAAGAGTCTCAAGTTTTAAGAGATTTTGGAAGAATAACCAAGCGTTAACTAAAACAACTGTAGGCAGAACTTAGAAGAAATCACACCCTGAGTCAGATAGAATTATAATGGTATAAGAATGAGAAAAGGAGGTTAGATGGAGATGAACTAAATTGGAAAGGTATATTATCAGAAAGGGTTAGGGAGTAGTGCATCATCCAATGTTTTAATCATTAGGTGTGTTAAAATAGTAATGGAATAGACTTTAGGAACAAAGGAATTGTTTTGGCAAAATTAGAGTGGAAGAGATTTGGATGAATAGAGCTAAGTTAGAAAGAGGTTTTAGGGAAAGGAATTAGGTTTGAGTGGAAGAGAATTGAATTAGAATCAAAGAGGGAGAAAAACTAAGTTAGAAATAGGGGAAAAGAGAAATCAGGGCGATTCTGTCTGGTAATTTTGCCCAGGCTCGCATGAGCGCACCTGAGCGAGAGTACCATGCAGAAAATGGGAGTTTCTGTCTGGAAATTTCGCTCAGGCTTGCTTGAGCCTACCTGGGCGAGGGCATCAGCAGAAAAGGGGAAATTCTACTCTGGTTTTCTCGCTCAGGCTCGCTCGGGCGAGACTGAGCGAGAAGGCGGAGTTAGAATGGGGGCTTTCTGGTTGGAAATTTCGCCCAGTCGCGCTTAGGCTCGCCTGAGCGAGAGAGGCACTCTCGCCCAGTCTCGCTCAAGCGCGCCTGAGCAAGCGCACTTTTTCAGGACGCCTTAAAAACACGTTTTTAGGGCTTTCTCACATTTCCTTCTGTTCTTCTTCATTTTAGAGAGAGAGGGAGAGATTTCTAGAGAGAGGAACTTCATTGAAGCTTGAAGGAAGGAGATCAAGGCCAAGGATCTCTCCCCCTAATCTTCCTCAACTTCTTCCCTCTTCCATTTGAGTTCTTGAGGTGAGTATAACTCACACACCTACTCTCATTCTTGCTTGAATCCTATGGATGAACCCTAATCCCTTTTTTCCCCTTTCTCTAGTCTTGTATGTGTTTGTAAGATTATCGATGTTCTATGTTTGGCTTGGTTAAATATTATGATTAAAGGTATGGGTTAGGGCTTATATGTTAGGGTTTCTCCCTGTTGTTACATGATTGAGCATTTATTGTGTACCTTCATTTGTTAGCATGGTTAGCATTACTTGTTGAAAGCATGGAAAATGAATATGGCTTTGGCCCCAGTTTTAGCTTTGGCCAGTTCACACGAAATAAACAAGATAAAACTTCAGTCACCAGTTTAAAATTCAGGTTTCGGCCCCCAATTAATAAGGGTGATTAGTACCCAGTGGTGGTGATTAGTACCCAAGGGAGACGTTCCTTGTAGTCTGAGCTCAGGTCTAGCCACACCGAGATAAGTGATAAGACCCCGTCTGCTGGGTAATGCAGATCATGCATATCATGGTTGTATTCAGTTGAGACATCATGTCACGATTTGTTATGTTTTCCTCGTTGCATTGAATTATGTCATATGTGCTATCATGAAGAATTTAATTAGGGCTTCGGCCCCTAGATAATAAGTAAACAAAACTTCAGCCTAATCAGAGGTGGTGATTAGTACCCTTGGGTGATTATTTCCCTTGTAAGCTGGACTAAGAAGCGGTGATTAGTACCCCTGGGGTGATTAGTACCCTGGTAATCTGAGCTCATGCCTAGCCTCCTTCAGTTAAGTGATAAGACCCCGCCTCCCGGGTAATGCAGATCATGCATAGCATATTAAATCAGAGTCTGGCATCAGATCTCATGTCAAGTTGAATTGAGTTATGATGTAGTGAGGAAAAGTGATCGAACTAATTTATGTATGATTTGCTTAATTATATGTTGTATCTCATATGCTTGTCCTCCCCTCACTGTTTGCACGCATAGTTTTATTCACTGAGACACTAGTCTCACCTCGTGTTGTGGGGTTCATTTTAGATTTGCAGGCTTGCCCAGTCAGATGCTTGAAAGGAGAGCCTGTAGTTCCTCAGTGGACCATTCCACTCCTGTTCTTTATTATGAGCCCCATGTAGGGGAAATTGATGTATATAAATATGTTGTACCATGTAGAGTTAGAATAGAATGTATGTACTTTAGGGATGATTGTATTCTGAGCCACAGAGTGGCATTTGGATTGGAAAAGTTGTAATGTATGAACTGATTATGTTTGGGCTTAAGTAATCGTTTGAGTTACTTCAGCATTATATGACTGTGTATGTAAAGATATCGGTAATGACGCGAAATAATTTCAGGAATTTGAGAAATAGTGTCTCCAACGGGCATTATTCTTGAATTTAGAAATTAGGACGTTACAGTCCTTGGTCACGATGCATAGCGCTCAAATCATGTAACATAAAAAAGACCCCTTGGGTGTTGGGTGAAACACTTCAGAATAGTCATGTATTAATATAGTGGATGTTAGTTGAACTTGGTATGCTCATTGCTTTTACATGGCTTGTTGCACATCATTTGCCTGTTAGCCCCTACATTGTATGCATGACCACCCTCACTGGGACATTAGTCTCACCCCACGATGTGGGAATTATGTTCAGATGTGCAGGGTAAACGTCCAGCTACTTGAGGGAGAGTTTGGAGATTGAAGTTCGACTTTTAGTTCCCAACTCTTCCTTTTGGAAATTTCTAGACTATTTTGTATAGGCATTGAATGTTAATCTTTTGATGGATAGTGATGTACATGTGGGGCCCTCGGGGAAGTTTAATATTTCCAGGACATATGTAAACCCATATCCTCTTATGCCTATTTCCTTGATGTATGTGTTATGAGCCTATGTGGGCAATATTTACTCTACTAGTTGAGTGATCGCGTTCCGCTTAAGTAAATGTTGGAGTTACCTAAGCTTTGTAATGTTTGTATGCCGATATCATTAATGCGCGAAATAATTTCACAAATTCGGGAATGGTGCTTCCAACAGGCATTATTTCTGAATTCAGGAATTATGACGTTACATTTTAGCTTGAGCTAAAGTAACAAAGCTCTAGAGTGATGAATAATAATCTTGCACCTTAAACTATTGTACCTATTACCAATACAAAAAGTATAAAATGAACTTAAACAATCAAACAATGGCCTACAAATGAAAACTTAAATCAATCCAATAAAAAACTTATAATGAAATAAAAGTAATATAAAACCGACAAAATCAATCTTCATGTTCACAAATCTAAACTGCATGTCATGGATGCAATGCAGAATAATGCACAAAATAATTGAAAACACCAAATACATAAAAAACAAAGATACACATTTTTACATAATGCGCATATGTAGGTGTAAGAAAATTACAAGTTTAAGAAAAATTATACCTCATCCATAGTGCACATAGCTGGGTGTTTCAATTGTGAAAAAGAATTTTGATGTTGCAAATGTGTTCTATTTTTTTAGTTATAATAGAAGGAGGGGAAGGAGATTGAGTAATGATGGAAAATGGATGGGTTTGGGACATGGAGTAATGGCAGATAAAAATTCATCACGATACTACTTGAAGAATGAGTTTGGGAAGTGACACCTCGGATTTTCCTTGAGGTGACAAACATAAAGTTACGTGGCACAAATAAAGATGAGGTGGCAGTGGTTGAGTTTGCAATTCAACTTTAATATATTATAAAAGATAGATGTTTCTATGGATGAGTAATTTAGGGACTTAGTGACCATTTTAAACTTCAAAGACCTAATAGGTGACTAAAATCTTGAGGGACTAACTTGGTGACCATTTTAATCTTATAGAGACTTGATGACTGAAATCTTTGATGAACCTAACTGGTGACACGTGTATCTTTCAGGGACCTGGTGAGGGTTTACTCAATTAATAATCATGCACAAGTTGTAAAGGGAGAGAAACCCTAAATTCTCGATGAAAATTACAATATATACAAGATATCGAATATTCCAGAAAAGGCTTCCCATGTCTAATAAGAGACTCAGCCCAAACTATCAAAAGGATATCTAAAATGCTTATATGGTGTAAAATCAAGAGAGAATTTCTAAATACACTATTCTATTACCGAAAAATTAAGAAGAATATGCCATGCAGTTCTCTATCTAGGAAAAGCAACCACTCTCACTATATAATCATGATATTCCACATGTATGACCATCTTCTTATCCTATTTCTTCTACTCTATAAAACAATTTTGACTTAGGTGTTGGAGTATCTTTTGCATGAACCACCACCCCTGCCCTTGAAGAGAAGCAAAGCCTATTTTCAGCACAAACTGAGGCAGCTCAAGAGAAGCTATCTAACACCATCTCAGAACAGAACAGGAAAAACAGATGGAGGATAACTGGAATATGAAGAAGTTCATTTCTAATTGTCCTCTGTTGTGTATACCAAACTAGTATAAGCGTTTACGGCAGTCATCTGTACCACAGTGACATGGTAACTTCTTGATTTTTCCATCCGGACCAACAACACTATCAAGTATGTATCCATAGTCATATGTCAGTTCCTGTTAAAACAAATAAAAACAACCTTATATCATTCCTGAAAGATGTCCTCCATGAATAAAGGTATAAGCATTATGCATGTATCCAACAATTATGAAAATCAATAATTAGAAAAACATTAAGTCATAGCATAGCTGCGATTTTCAAAAGATGACATGGATGATACCAATGAAAAGATTTTCATGCTTCACTTTTCAAAAGTGGTGATTTTCCAAAATATAGATTACAGTGAATCAATCTCCCCAAAGAGTATTGTGTTGTGCTTTCATCCTACATATCATATATATCTTGAGGTGAAAAATGTGATTGTCTAGTTGATAAACATAAGGTTTCCATCTTACTAGGAGATTAATAACAAGAACACTGCAATAATATAAGCAACTTCAGAATTGGAGTTCATATCTACCCTGATATGGGCATGCTGAATGTTTTGGAGTAAGATACATGCACACATATACACAAGGCCATTCGAATGACAAATTTGTTAACATCATAAGCACAAGTAAGATCCTTACTTGGTAAGGAGGTATGTCATCTGCAGCAAATAACACCACCCGAGCTAAACTGATATCATGGTGGGAGCTCAGAACACACTGCACAAAGAGGTTTGGCTCACAACTGTGGTTGATGAACCTACTAACATTACCAAAAGATTCAGCATCTATGCCGAACTCAGGACTGTTTTTCATTGGCTCATCAGCTGAAGTTTTTGTAGGCAGTGATACACTACGCAACCGCCTCTGAAAAAAATAATCATTGGAAAAATTTGTTCATCTTCTCACCCTTAAAGAAACATTCTCAAGAAGGATAGACTATTTGATCTATTTTGGATCATAATAAAGGGAAATTCAATAACCAAACAGGCTCTAAAGCAATGCAATTTATGTTTATATAAATAGAAAACTCATTTACGATATTAATAACTACTTCTTAAACACTGGTAGAAAAGATATTATTATTCAAAAAACTATAAATCGATCAAATAAAAGAATAGCTATAGTCTTACCTCCCGTCCCTCTACTTCATTCATTGTTTGCAAACAATCAATTTCAAATATATATTCATTCTCGGTTAATTTATCTAACTCATCAGTTCTGCGAAGTACACCAGTATATTCCAAAACTGGTGCACCAGAAGGAATAAAGTCCCATGTTCTAACAGCCCACCCTTTGTTGGCAGTACGGTAAACCTGTGTAAAAACAATGGTGTTTAGGATCAGTCACATAACAACAATTTGTGATAGAAAGGTTAAGAAGTTTGGATAAATGACCTCAAGCCTGTACTTCAAACCCTTTTGAGAAATTCTGTTACCACAATCAGGTCCACATCCACATTTTGGTCCACATTCAAACAAGACATCCCTAGCTTCCTTCAGTCTGAGGATGAATAAGCCAATGAGGTGTGTTAATTAAAGGACTTTTAGAATATTGAAAATCAAATACAAATGAAGATTTTTAGAAGGTATAGAAAAATTACATCAACATATGTTTAGTAACAGAAAGGAACTGTCAAATTTTACCTAAGAAATTGATAGATTGTTTGCTGAAATTAGATGGGAAAGAAATTGAATGGTCATAAACAAAATTTGTATGCCCTCCCTAAATGCAAGGTTATATAGGTAGAAAGGATTAAGGATCTATTTGAAATGTTGCAAATTTTGACATTAAAAGCAATAAATTTTTCTTGTGCTAATTGTTTAAAGCTACTTTCTTTTGAAAAGAACCTTAACGCTTCTAAACCCTAACCAAGATTATTTCTATAATTTACAAAATTCCTGCTTCCTCTAATTAAGCTTTGGATATTACTATTTTCCATAAAGTATGAGAAGCTTTTGTAGTTTATACACTCAAACAATAACAACAATAACAAATCTTTTCCCCATTAGGTGGGATACGATTTAATGTTCTATAGTAAATTATATCATAAAGATAAACTATTTAAATCTAATCATTTGAATGATTTGCCTATAATTGTTCTTGATCTCGTTCCATAACTACCCTCTGTTTAATCAATTCTTCTAATTGGAGCTTTTATAGGTCTTCCTTGCACATGTCCAAACCACCTAAGGAAAGATTGTACCATCTTTCCCCAATTGTTACCCTGAATTCCTCTCTAATGCATTCATTCCTATGTTGTGTTACATGGTCAATCCCAAGGCTAAAATAAAGAGAGTTATGCTAAGCAATTTACAACTAACGCCTGTCAAGATTTTCATGACACGAATCTACAATGCCATGCAATTTAAATACTAATAATGACTTAATCTCATACGAAACTCTACCACTATGTTGTTATATGCATTGAAATCACCTGTCCCCTTTCCCTTTCCCCCTAATATATAAAAGCATAACATTTCATAAAAAAAATCAACAATTAGGACAAAGAATGTTAGTTTTAAAGAATGAGAGGAACTCTTTTGCTGACATGTTATGTTTTTATTAGAGGGACAGAAAAGAAGAAAGGAAAAAGAAACAAATAATTTTGGTTCTATGTTAAACACTATGGAATATGACTAGGTAAATAAAATTGCAAACTTCTTCAATTGTCATCACATCAATATCTTTTACAGTAATGCAAGCATTACTGTAATCACAAGTGGAACATAAGGTCAAGGAAATCATATGACTTAGTAAAAATCATGGCCCCAAATGAAATGGTAGAGGGAAAAGGAAAGATTTATTATTTATGTAGATTTTAGATATTCAAATTCAAGGTAAAGAAACAGACAGATAAACCAGAATACTAGCCCATATTATCTAGAGTTATAATTATTTACTTGAGGTAGGTTGACTCTAACTTCATTTGTCTTCAACACAACAGAACTATACATTAGACAAAAGAAAATTAAAACCCAAAACAAAAATATCACCTGTCACCACCACGAACATAGGGAAACTCGGAGCCATTATGTTTGGCACAAGAGCAATTCCTTGTATTTCTACAAGTTCCTTGGCATTTGCATCCATTGGGTCTATGTGGGACTTTCACGTTGCTTGCAACTTTGACAGAGGTGATATACGTAAAACCTAAAATTTTAAAACAGCATTGATGCCAACTCCAAGTGAGTGATTTGACAAACAGCACTTTCCCAAATAAACAGGAGAGGAAATGAAAATACAGGGAAAAAAACTTTATATCAAACCTTAAAAATGTATAAAGGTGGAACGAGATTATTATCTTAGATATGAAATAAACTCCTAACTGTTTTAGTCAACCAATTATATACATAATTTTTAAATGCTGAAGTGAAGTATCCAAAGGAAATTGCTGTTACTTTGAAGAAATGTTATTATTCATATGCTCAAGTAAAACTCTTTTGCAGTTTGCTACAGAACAACTAAGACAACTAGCTGGTGATAAGCTTACCAGGAGGTGCAACTGGAGGATTGTCATACTCATTGGTAGCAGGAATACATATAGCTTCCTGGCCATTGCTTATGTCTTTGACAACCAAACTGAGAAAACCACATTATCCTTAGCTCAATTACAAATTTAATGCAAATAAAAAAGAGCTTACACTACATTTCTTTGAGAGGTTTGTCGATAGCATACCTTGGAGAAATATACGGAGCTGCAGATATACTCCCTTCACAAAAGCAGACCTGACATAAGAACTCAAACTAAATGTTAGAATACCTATCAGTAGAGCAAAAATGCAACTGCAAATACAGACTAAGATGAAAAAGAAAAGATGCATGAAAGTGATTACAAAGAGAACAGAAAAGAAAATTGAAGTACAAATGACACCACATAAAAATTCGTAAGCCATAAATAGGAACTAACAAACTCCATCTGGTGGCAGTAACATAGATGTGAAACAGTAAGGAAAAATTTGAGAATATAACCTAAATCACCTGACCTGTACTATGATTAAATAACAAAAAATACATGCACAACATATAGATGAAAACATGAAACCAAACTGAATGCCATTGCTTGCTGAAGGGAAAAAACTGTTAAAAAAACCCTAATCTATGTCCATCACATGCATATAAATGTATGAAACACAAATTCTAAGATAAACTTTTGATACATCAATTACAGAGAGAGTCGCAGAGCCAGGTTAGTCATAATCGTATGTAGAAACAGCAACTCAAAGTATCAAACAAAAGTATCTCTAACTTTGATCCTATGTCAGTAATGAAATCTCAATGACATTGACATGCAAAAATGAAAAAGGAAAAGATAAAACAAATGAAGAAGCATAACTTACAACCTTCTCTACACTCGACATCGCCAAACTTTTCAGCTTCTTTACAAGATACTCGCATACTGTAAACCCAGGAATGTGCTTCTCAACAACCCAATTTTTATCGACCTGCTAGATAATGAAGAAAAATAATTGAATTCATAAGCTATGCAAAAATAGACACAACAAGCACAGAATCAATTAAAAAGTGAAAAAGAAAATGACTCTCTGAAATTTTCATCTGTCATAATTTGAAAGAGGAAAAGTAATAAATGAAAGGGAATTGAATGAGTTTGTAGTGCAACAAATCAACTAACAAGAATAATTATTATTCATAGCAAGAAATCTACTTTTTCATGAAGCAACTGACTAACACTAATGTCCATCTAAGATGATAATAACAATATGGAAATACCTGGCTTTTTTAATCTTTAGGCCAAATCTTACCTAAATACATAGCCATGGTTAGTGGCAAGTTATTTGAAAATTTCAAAGTCCTCTAGTCACTCTCTATTATCCATTCAACATACAAGACAAAAACAAGCTAGATACATCCAATACCACCAAATAAAGCATTGAGAATGGAGAGGATTTGTTCTTGTAAGTCTGCTCAACCAGGTTTTGAACTAACTTCCTATCTTCATCACATGAACTAACTTACTAAGCTCCTAGACACAAATCCAAATACACTCCCAACCACTAAAGCTTCAATAACCTTTATATCATAAAAGGACTACAACTGAAAATGGTAAGTATTCAAAGTGTTCATCATATTGTTTGCCCTTTACCTAAAATTTGTGATGAAAGGAGGAATTTCCTTTCTAAGTATGTTTTTATCACATTAACAAGGAGTGCATTCAAAAGGACCAGTAATGGGAACTCAATTGTCCATTCTTTTAGAATTGATCAAATACCATGTCAACAGCAAACAACTTTCACTTCACTCTCATGAAAACAAAGGTTCAAGTATCTCAATCATGACCAGAAGTATGAAAAAATATTTCGGCTTGAAATAGACAATCAGGTCTAAAGACATACATTTTATACTATTTCTAATTGGGGGTGAAGAAATTTCTTCCTCAAAAGGCTCACCTTATTAGCATTTAAAAGTTTGGATACTTCTCGATAATCTTTAGCTATCTGCTTGCTACTATTCTGTTCATCCTGTGGGAAAGTATTAGAGAAACCAGTTAGAATGAACTTGTTATACATTACTAGAACCAGAAAATAATAAAACCAACCAAAATACAAATGAATATTAACTGTTCAACTCCAACCCATAAGTTATGAAAAATGGGTTTTGAAACAAATATTGAAATTACGATTCAACCAAAAAAAAATGAAACTAATATAATGATTTGGAATCTGAAAGTACTAGATATCTGATTTCCAACATTAACAAGGGGATAGGAATAAGATAATTGATCAATCTCAATTCTCAAGTAATTTTCTTTGATACTCCTGTTGCTTGAATTGTTCTAAATGATTCAAATCTCATTTTATTCACTCTTAGATGACATTTTTGTCCATGAATACAAAACCAACTGCATTTAGATCCAGCTTCAGCAAGACATCAGACAATTACTTTTTGACAGAATAAATGAAAGAGAAACTCTGATTTTTCAGTACTTCATGAACTAACATGTAAAAAAACAGGATTATATAAACAATGCGCAATGTGGAATCAAAACCAACAAGGGCAAAAAACCACAATTGTGCAAATTAAATTTATCACCTCAGAAGATTGAAGTTTCGAGAGATTGGCCAGCCTCAATGATTCTTTCACTGCCAAAACACCCCTGAAGTCCAGTTCATCAAAAACAAGTGTTGAACTGGAATGACCCCTACCCCTGCTAACCACACATGTCCCTCCACAGCCCCATGTCCGAGACCATGTGTCTCTGAGACAATTCTCGCCTTTTGCCAATGCCTCTTGTTGCATGGAAGGTTTGAATTTTGTTCTCTTCTCATCGGAATGGTCCCCATTAGCGTCATTCATTGGCCTCTTTGTATTAGTATCACTGCCATAGTGAGCCTTAGGCCGGTTTTGAAGCCTTAAGCTGGTTCTTCTCTGCACCGTTGTTTCAACCCTTTCAGGATTTTGGGCAACAACGATGTTGCTCACGGGGTCGTTTGTTGAAACTTCAAGACTTAATTCCCCTGTTTTGGGTACCATGGTGAGTTAATTGCTAGCAGTCACATTGTTCTCACAAAACTTACTTAGAGTGTGTTTGGCAGGGATGTAAAAAAAAAAAAACTTATATCCGTGGATATCTGTGATTTTTTGTCTCCTAATGAGTAGGCTTCATGGGTATCCGCATATTCATTAAAATATATTTTTTTATTAAAAATATTTAAATATTAAAATTTTTTATTATTTTATGATTAGATATAATTTATTTTATATTATTTTATAATGATTTTTTTAATATATTATCACATAATGGCATTATATAATGATAATTTATACATATAATATTAATATAATAGAATATGATATTATAATATATATATAATATTTTCTCTTTTTCTTTCTATAAAATTTAAATGTTTAAACATTAATGGATATATGTGGATACACGCTACCTGCATGGGTACCCGTTAATTTTAGCGGGTATGGATGCGGGTAGTACACTACTCGCCCCGCCCGCTGAAAAGCTAGCTGAAAGCTGAAAAACTAATTAAAAGTGTTTGGTAAAACTAGCTGATCAACTGGCTGAAAGTTGTAAAATGACAAATAAAGACATCACTAATTATTGGATTAAATCTTAATATTTTGTTATTACATATTTTCAAATAATTATAAATTTATATATTTTAATTTATTTAAAATTATTTAAAAGACATCATTATTATTAAATCAAATCTTAATATTTTATTATTACATATTTTCAAATAATTATAAATTTATATATTTAATTTATTTAAAATTATTTATAATCCAAAAAATTTTAGATTTAATTTCAAGTAACATTTGCAACGTTACTGGTTCAATAAAAATAAATATTTTATTAAAAAAATAAACAATTCAATAATTAAAGTTCAATATTTAAAACAATAATAAATAATTCAATAAAATTCGCCGCATTGTTGGTTCACTATTCCTTTTATCATTCATTTCGTAATTTATGATTCATGTAAATAATATGTTAGTGTTTTATCGTGATTGTAACAAGTGTAATATTAAAACAATAGGTATAGTAATCCATAACAATATAAAAATAAGTGCAACATTCAAGAATTAAAATAAGAAGTGTAACATTAAAACAATAATCCCAAAAAAGCTAGTAACTGAGTGAGAGAAAAGAGAATGGGATAATAATTAATGAGGGGGTAAATTTGTAAAAATAATTTAGCTGGTAGCTGAAAATAGGAGCTTTTTTGGAAAAGCTAATTTAAGTAACTTTTCAAGAAAAGCTTGTAGCTACCCAAAAAAAGCTACTTTCACAAACACAGTTGAAATGGTTTCAGCTACTATTTTCAACTTTAGCTAGTTGAAATGGTAAGTCAAACATACTCTTAATTTCCTCCATTTTGTTGAATATTATCAGAACGCGAAGGCAACCCCTACTTTTTTTTCCTGAAAATTTCCAAAAAAATGTGAAGATTATTATAATTATATTAAAAGAAAAAATTTTTAAATCAATTCGATTGAAAGGAAAGTTTTTATATCTTCAAAAATAAAAAAGGAAAGGAATTTTATTAAATAAATAAAATTTAATCAAAAAATTTCATAGGTTTTGAAATTATTAAAACTTTTTCATTTAACCACTTATATTCATCTCATCTAAAAAGATAAACAAACATATAAAACACCGTAAAATCATTATAATAACAAACAGGTCATTTAGGATTTGTTTGAAAATTTATTGAGAAAAGAAAGAGTAAAGTTAAAATAGAAGAAACGAGAAAACTTTATAAGCCGATTAAAAAAATCACACATGTAATCATAGAGAAAATGAGAACCTTTTAAAACTCCTCCCGCTTCTTTTTTCACCCCAAACACACCTGTAGAAAAAAAAAAGAAAAACCATTTATTTTCAACATTAGTTATTTTAAACATAAAATAAAAATATAATAACATCCGTTATTTTTATTTGAGGTCCCACAAATTTTGTAAAAGAAATAATCTTGTTTGAGTTGGATACGATCACTGTGGGCGACCATAGAAATGACAGAATAAGCTGGATCTACATACTCTTTTTTAACACATACTAACCCAATTAACACAAAAAAATTAAATAAAAAAACCTTATAAAACGCATGTCTGATGTTACCTGATAAATTTGTTCTGAGAATTCTCTGGCCTTAGATTAAATACCAATCAAGTTGCTAAATTGAAATCTATCATGAAAAAGACAACTTCAAATGTTTTTAAAGGTAAAACAACTTGAATTCTTCATTATTAAGAGATGAAACAATGATAGGAAACGAAAAACAAAAGCTTCAGGTGTTGGAAATTGAAAGGAAGAGTGAAAGGGTTCTAATAGGATAGAATAAAAGAAATTATTTCAAATACACTTAAAAATCTAAACCATACTTCCAACCTTATCTTCATCCAGGTATCACAGAGATGGTTGAAGAAGTGAAAAAGAAATCGATCTTTCAATCACTGCCTCTCTACAGGTCGCACACCACAACCACCCTCCTGTAACATGAAAGACTCAGTAAAATAACAAAAACGAAGAGACAAGAGAGAAGAGAGAACCCATCATCACAACCAATCCCACAGATAGAGAGAAAAGAGAATACCTTCACGTCAGAATATGGAGAAATGAAGAATGGAGAAATGAAGAAGAGTGTGAGTAAGAGTAAGAGAGGGAAAACAATGTGAGTGGGGGAAAATGGAGAATACAGAGGGAGGGAAAAATGTTGTTTCTATAAACTTTCTCTTATTTTGAAATTTAAGTTTGAATTTAACGCAACTATTTCTAGAGTTGGAAATATAAGTTTATCATGTTCTTGTCAGGTTCCAAAGTTAAACCAAACATGTTATTAATCATAAATATGTTCAAAATTATATTACATTTCATAAAACGTATTATTAAATCTTTCTATCGAGGAATACATATTTATTTATGAATTATTATTATCATATTGAGTCAGGATCCTTTGACACTAGGTGTCAAATTTTAAGAGTTACACATTTTAATAACTTTTTGTAAAATGTGAATTTGACCGATACAACTGTTGAATTCACATTATATTACCTTACCTTCATGATTATGTATATCAAATTTAAGGTAATTTGGATATTCGTAAGTATATTATATAATAGTGAACTTTTACCCTTTTGCAAATAGGCACAATGAACTTTTAATTTGTCCCAATTAACCCTTGAACTCTTATTATTATTACAATAGGTTCATTCATTAATATCAAGTTAAATAATTACCATAACCAATTTCAATCTTTCGAGATTTTTTGTTTCAAATATTAAAAAGACATAATGGAGTAAATTTACATTATCTATTCTTGAATTATGTCAAATTTCAAGAATATTTGAATTTTTAAAAGCGAAATATGACCATGTGTTATTTTAATTTAGAGTTTTTTTTCATATTTTTTAATTTTTGAAATTTTATTTTATATAATTTTTAATATTTTAAACACAATTTTGAAGGGTTAAGATTATATTTGTTAATTTTTTGACTTTATGCTAATGAAATGACATATTGCAACAATGATGAAAGTTTAAGGATTAATTAGGACAAAATAAAAGTTCATGGTGCCTATTTGCAAAAGGGTAAAAGTTAAGGGTGCTTATATACTCTTTTCCCTATATTTTAAAAACATATTATACATTAAACTAATTTAATTTGATGAAATATCAATTAGTTTTCGATTTTTAAGAATTCTTATAAGCTTGATCTATTTTATAAGAACTTTCAATTCAACGGTTGGATTGGTCAAATTCACATTTTACAAAAAATTATTAAGAGAGTGTAACTCTTAGCCCCTGTTTGGTGGCGTAGAAATAGGGTGGAAAAGAAATGAGATGGGTGGAAGTGGAGGGAAATAGAGTTATTTACCCTGTTTGGTGTCACAGTAGAAATGTGGAGACATGCACTTTAATGGTGGGTCCCACCAAAGTTTTATTTCTTTTCAAAACTGCAGAGAAATGGAGTGTTGTGTTGCAATAATCGATTATTGTGTATCAATAATCGATTATTTTGTGTCGTGTGATACAATAATCGATTATTTTGTATATATAATCGATTATTTTGGTCCTAGGAACATGCAAAAATCGATTTCTGACTCTCAAAAATCGATTTTTTTGTTCTGGAATACAAAACAAAATTCACATTTCTCTTATATTTCTCACCTATTTCAACCACACCAAACAACCTACTTTCACATTTCTCTTCTATATCTCACTCATTTCATTCACACCAAATACCCTTATTTTTCCTCTATTTCACCTCTATTTCTCTTTCCTCCCACTTCTCTTCTACCCATTTCTCTTCCCACCATTTTTACAATATCACCGAACAAAGCATTGAAGTTTGACATATGTTGACTCTATGGGGAATTTTAGGATGAACCCCAATATTTGAGTCTACGGTAGACCTTTACTATAAATAGTATACATTTAATATTAAAATAATTAATAATATATTTTATTAATTTAAATTTACTTTTTATATTAATAAAGTGTGGAGGTCTACAGTAGACCTAAACTTAAAGGGTCTATCCTAAAATTGGCCTCACTCTATTATATTTCAATTAAAGAAATTGTTTAGTAGATACCGATGTGAGCAAAATTAAATGTGCAAGTCACCGTGTCAGACTTAGTTATTACTCATTATTACTTTTACATTCATCCTTCTAATATATTGTATGATACTTATTTTTGTTAAATTTTATATAATTGAAAGCATTAAATAATGTAATTAATATATACCGGATGAGAGGAGAGAAATTGAAAGTGGTAAAATAAAAAAAGTGATTAATTTGAGAGAATTTGAGAGAGCGGAGAATTGATTAATTTGCGTGCACCTCGTAAAAAAAAGTGAGATATTAAATTTTTACAAAAAAAAATATATATAAAAACTCACACAACACATTTTTTTTAATCTTTTTCCATCACATCACCTATCACATCTCACCTTATTATATGTTGTAATATTGTATGATTAACATTTCTCTAAAAAAGGCAGTCTTGAAAGAATAGAGGAGTGAATAGGTGGATCAAAAAAAGTTACAGTAGAAAGACCAAATAGCCCTTCTCATTTGTAGTATTAGTTATAGACATGCTTTCTTAGAAAAACATGTTGGAGGGTATTTTTATCTATTAAAATATTTATAAATCTCTCTCTTTTATTTCTACACAACTAAAAAATTTTCAAACTCATTTCTCTTTTGTCTTTCTCCTAATTATCTCAAACTAAACATCTTATTTTTAATCTAAATTCACACCACTTGTTTTTATTTTATTTTTCTCTTATCTATTTTTCTATTTAATCCAAACAAGGTCTAGAGTTTGTTAACAAGTACAAGAAAAAAAATAAAGAATTTTAAATGAAAAATAAAATATTTAGTGCATTTAAGACTCGGAAAAATATTACTTTATATATTCCAGTAATTTAAATATTTATAGAAGATATTAAATCCTCTTAAACGTTAACAAAATTCAAATTATATATATATAATTAATATGCCATATTAAATATATTAGGAAGATTTAAAACTTGCGATAAGAGCTAGTCCTACTATGATGTGGATATTTTTGACTTGAGTATAATTGTCTTATCTGGATAATACATATGATTCACACAAAAAAAAACTCAAAACTAAATAAAAAAAATTAACTAACAAGTGGATTAAGAGAATAAAAACAAAGTTTTTGAAAAAGACAAATAATTTTTTGAGTTAAATATATTTTTGTCTCTAAAAATATAACCAAATTTGGTTTTGACCCTTTTTTATTTTTTCTTTGATTTTAATTCTCTATTTTAAAAATCATATGTTTATAGTCTTCGTTGTTATTTAACTTCGTTAAATGATAACATAACAATTTTTCAAAAAAAATTTACTTATTTTCATGGAAATTTTAAAATTCATAGGAAATTTATTTTAGATTTTAAATTTTGATTGAAAACTTCTTATAATTTAAAAAATCTTTAAAAAAAATTAGTAATTTGCCAAAATTTTTATATCAAAACTTAATTATAATGTCATATTTTTAAATTTATTTTGTAATCCTAATATATATTTATTTTTATGGAGAAGATGAATTTATAATTTAAACATGACTCAAGGAGAATTTTCTATAATGAAAACTATGGGACATAGTAATTATAATTTATAACACACAAGTAATTAATTATGTAACATCCCAAAAATTAGAATCTAGAAATATATAGTGGAAGCCATAGGCTGTGAATCCTATCGAGAGAAGAAATTATAAAGTAGAAAGAGAATCCGGGGGTTTGAGAGTAAATTAAGAGAAGAGATAGGAAAATCTATTGATTCGAGCTATGAGTTTTGAGGGGAATCTAGAAGGAGAACCAAGTGTTAAGCCCAACACAGTGGTAGATTTAGCTTAGTAGGTATCACACCCTAAAGTTGAGAGGTTAACAAGACAACGTGAGAAAAGAGGTTGAGGTGTTGAGTAAGGGAATTAGACCTGGATGAAATGAATTACGTTGAGAGAGTTGACGAATTGAGCAGGGAAAGGGTTAGACCAAAGGAATAAGGTTAAGAGAGTATTCCCGTAAGAAGGAACTAGGAACAGAGATTGTATAAGAGAAAATGAGAATTTAGGATTTTGATATTCTCGCTCAAGCGAGAAGGTCTCGCTTGAGCGAGTATATCAGTAAAAAGGGGGAAATTGTGTTCTATCATCCTCGCTCAAGCGAGAGGGTCTCTCTTGAGCGAGGGACAGGGCAGTTTTAGGAGACTCTCTGGGATGGAATTGCACTCAAGCGCAATTAGGCTTGCTCAAGTGCATTTCTATCCAGAATCAGGGGTTGCTCCCTGACTTGCTCTCGCTTGAGCGAGACAAAGTCAGAGAACATGGGTCTTTTTCCTACGCAATTGCGCTCAAGCGAGAAGACTCTTGCTTGAGAGAGAGCACATTTCCTGCGGCGCATCAATTCTCTTGCTCAAATGAGAGGATCCTCGCTTGAGAGAGAACATATAGAACAACTTTTTATGCGCGTTTCAGTTAGGGTTTGGGATTATTTTCCCATTCCTTAAGTTTTAGAGAGAGTGTCTAGAGTGAGAGGGAGAAGAAATAAAGAACAAGAAGCTTGGATTGAAATCTCAAATCTCTAAAGAAGCATTGGATCATCATCACCAATCTCTCAATCATCATATTTCTCCTTCTCTTGAGGTAAGTGTGGTCACCCACTCACTTTCATCTTCTTTGCCCTATTGTATGTCCCCCATTCCTCTTCCCCTTGCTTCCTTACCTGGATTGTGATTATTGTTGGTTGAGTCTAGGGTTAGTGAGTATTTTCTTGAATTGTAGGTATTGATGTCTTGAAACCCTAGGTTATGCTTAAGTGTTAGAATTGCAAATCTCTAAGAAATAGCTATGTGTGCATATCATGCCATTCTTGCTCACAGACAAATATGTATTTACAAGCATTCATGGGCATATGGCCAAGCAAGGAAATGACATAAAGTCTTCAGACTATCATAGAGTCTTCAGACTATCACAGGGTCTTCGGACCATCACACTGTCTTCAAACCATCACAGGCCCTTGGGCAATCAGTTATAAAAAAACGAGGTAACAACATCGAACTCTTGGCCGATAGGGAGATGGGGGTCCTCAAGCTAAAATATAACAACATGAATTGTCCATTGATTATTAATGAAACTTAATCATAGGTGGCCTTGGACGACGGTCCTTGGTCACATGGTCGAGCGCTCAATCACAGTCACAGCTAGAGAAAAGACCCCGGGTGTCGGGTAAAAACACATCACGGTCATGTTTGCATAATTTCATAGTCATTATTCATGTATTGGGATTACTGAGTATGTTGACTGTTGCATCTCATTTGTATGCTACCCTATACTGCATGCTTTATCACACTCACTGGGATGTAAGTCTCACCACACGTTTTGTGGAACATTTTAGTTATGCAGGATGTCCAGCTGGAGCATGGAAAGGTAGACTTGAGCCTAGGGATGAATGATTTTCCCCCTAGAAGTTATATGAGCTAGAGTAGCTAGACTTTTTATATAGGAAGGAGGATAGTAATTGAGTTAGCTATTTTTGTTGCATTGTAGCCAGTTAATGGCAATTATTTGTATATCTGTATATTTAGAAAGATCCGCTTAAGTAAACGTTGGTTACCTAAAGCTTTGCATGTGTGGTATGTTTACGATATTGGTAATGTCGCAAAAATAGTTTCAGAAATTTAAGAAGGTGCTTCCAACTAGTATTATTCTAGGTTTCCGGAATCAGGACGTTACAAATTAAGTAAGCAAAAATCGTATTTAGTGCATAAACTTGTAGGACATAACAATTATAACACACTAGTCTCATGGAAATTGATTCCATAATTTACTAATTGTCATGAAGTATGAAGCACTCAAATTAATTCTTAATTTAAATTATTTTGATATTGTTTTAATTAAAAAAAATGGCCCACAAGTCAAGTCCGCCTCGCCATTCTTACAACCCACATAAATAGCGAGTTATGCAGGATGGGCCAAAGTGAGTTATATATATAATCCTTGCCTGCCTCGCAAAATAATGTGAGTTGTGTAGGCCAATCTAGCAGGGCTAATCCATATTTCTATCGCTAATGAGAATTTTTTTTATTTATTCTATATTATCTCTCCTTAGCTGTAATTATTACTACTTGAAATTGGATTGGGGTATAACTGAAAAAAATATAATTAATATTGTTTTGGACATTTGAATGGACAGATAAATAAAAATGAATTTGATAATAAAAATTACTAGAACAAAAACTATTTAATGCTATATTTATTTAACATAATATATAATATATTATAAATTATGGCAGTTATAATTTCTTTATTTAATATGTATAATTATTATTATCAAATGTTATATTATTAATATTAATTAATTAATATAATATTAAAATTAACTTCGACTTAATTATTAAATACTATATTCATTCAACATAATATATAAAATATTGTAAATCATAATGATTACAATACATTCAATGTGTAATTGTTATTATTAAATATTATTTTTTGTTAAATACTATAGTACTAAAATTAACTCAGACAGAATTCTTAAATACTATATTAATTGAACATTAAAAACATTAATTACTATTCATTCACTATGTGCAATTATTATTATTAAATGTTTTATTTATTAAATATTCTCTCTTGTCTTGAATATAAATGAAAATTAATAAATTTGCGCTAATTAAAAAACATTAGTTAACTTCATAAATTTTTTTCAAAATCACATAAAAAAATGAAATGCATTTCCAACACTATTATTCCTAATATTTATTGTAACAATAATTGTTTAAAATGAAAAATGAATTAATTAAGGGTATTTTAGGAATAATATTATTTAATAAGGTAAAATTAGTTAAATTTTGCTTATATTTTATACCGCCAAAATTGAGTTTTGAATTATTTATATTCGAGACCAAAAGGAGTATATTGAAAATATTTCATTAAATTTTAAATGTAAAATACTCTTAACTAATTAGTTCTCTATATATTAATTTTGAGATTTCACTTTGTAGAGTGAGATACTTACTTTCTCTACTATCTTAATTTACATGTCATGTGTTATTAAATTATTAATATATTTCTTAATCAATATGCTTTAAAATTAAAAAGAAAAACTCCAATGCTGAGTTTGGTAGAGAGAAAATTGAGAGAGAGGGAGAGGAATTAGAATGAAGAGAAATATAATTGTGTGGGTTTGGTAGAAATGAGGGAGGAGAGAAGAAAAACATATGTGGGCCCTCGTCTACCCATTTCATCACAAAAATGGTGAGAAATAGGCTATAAATGTTGACAAATAGGAGAGATCTGAATAGCATAAAACAAAATTGTTACTAATCTGCCCTTGTACAAGCTACTATAAAGATGGATGAGACAAATATATCCCCTTAAAATACATTTTTCAATTTTTTTAATTAATTAAATTTATCAAATTATAAAATTAAATAGTTTTTAATATATATTTTAATATTTTACATAAATTAGTGCAATATATTATTTATAAAATTTAATATTTTACATATTTATAAATTTTATTAAAGAATATTTATTTAGACGAATTATAGTTTTTATCAATTATAATCACATTTCTCTCCTACCAAACAAAATAAGAGAAAAATAAATCTTATTTCCACTTTATTTTTCTCTTATTTCTCTCATATCAAAAAATAAATTTATTTACTATTTCTCACCTATTTCACTCTACTCAATTTCTATCTTTTTAATTCTCTTCACCCTATTTATTTCCACTCTACCAAACACACCCTAAAAGATAAGTAGAGATTATGTCACTCAATAATATACTTAGATTAGGAAAATTTCAAACTTTTTATAATAAAAAGAAACTTTTCAAAATTTTAAATAAAAAAATAAAAAAGAATTTGGATTAGTGTGGAGGGTGAAAGATGGATTTTTCAAAACTTAGATTTTCCGTTAGGAGTCAGATTTAAAATAAAGGAATAGATTATTATTATTATTATTATTATTATTATTATTATTATTATTATTATTATTATTATTATGAGTAAATAAATTTTAAATTAAACGAAAAAATGAAACATTTAATGCATTTAGAACATTTATAAAAGTGTTAAATACTTTTAAACAATGTTATAGAACTCGGACCGGTCATTGACTCGGTCGAGATATTGAGTTAATGGGTCACCGGTTGAACACTCACTGGTTCAACCGGTTAAACCTGATATTTAAATTTATATTAAAAATTATTAAGAATAATACATAAATAATAATAATAATAATTATTATTATTATATAAAAATAATAAAATAAAAAAAGAGTTCACGTGAAATCTAGTCCAACTCCAAGGCTCCAAACAATTGTGTACTTTTGTTGAAGTTTCAAAATTGTTTAAATATTTTATAATAAAAGTATTAAATCAAATATGTAAAAATTTGCTATTCTCCACTTTTGATGTAACTTTACTTGCATTGAAAAGAGTGAGAGAAAATCTCTTTTTTATTTTTAGATTCAAAAAGCTAACTTTTTCTAATAGTTGTTCATTGTCATATTTTCTTATGAGCCTTTAGGTTTAGCAAGTTCCCACCGTGAACTTCAAGTGTTGCCGACGGTGGCTTAGCATGCAGCTGGGAGGAGCAATGGTGAGAGGAAAACGGTGTTGCTGCAACAGACTCCACATTGCAATTTTTTTTCTTACCATGTGCGTGTGACGGAGCCCATTTACAACACCTCTTCTTCTTCTTCTTCTTCTTCTTCTTCTTCTTCTTTTTCTTCTTCTTCATTATTCTATTTTTTTAACAAATAGCTGAACTCGGCTGCACCTCTTCTTCTTCATTCTTCTGCTTTTTTTTTCAACAAATGACTGAACTCGGCCGGTTGACCCACTACCGAGTCACCGGTTTTTACAAAAACCATCCGGGTTAAACCGATTTCTACCGGTCCAGTTACATTTCCAATCTAATACACAACTCGAATCGGTCACAGTACCGGTTTCCGGCCGGACCAGTCGAATCGGCCGGTCTGAGCCGGTTTTTATAACATTGCTTTTAAACATTCTGTGTGTGGATGCGCTCATGCGCACGCAATATGTTAAAAAAAATCAAAACTAAATGAAAATAAATAAATTCACTAACAAGTGCATCAATAAAACATTTAATACATGTAATAAAACTGAAGCAATTGTTATTTTTTATATTTAAATAATTAAAATATTTATAAAGTACTAAAGCTTTTAGTCGTTAAAATAAAGACTTATTACTATAAGAATTTCGTCTTTTAGCGACGGCCAAAAGCCGTCACTATAAGGGGAAAATCATTGCTACAATGCGCATAGCGATGTCCACAAGGACGTCGTTAATACCGTAGCGACAGGCAAAAACAGCCGTCACTATATAGCGTCTGCTTTACCGTCGCTAAAACTGTCGCAATGATGACGATCGTCGCTACCAGAAAAGGTCAAAGGTCATCACTAGCATTTATATTATTTTTAAAATAAATTTATAACTAAGGACGGCCATGGCCGTCGCTATTTAATTTACAGATTTACGGTTGAATTATTATAAATTTGTTTATTTTATAAATTTTATACGATATTTGCTAATGATATAAAATATAAAGAAAAACAATAAAGATAATATAAAAACACCCAAATAGAAAATAAAAATATATATGAACAATATTTATACAAAGAGTAGAAAAATATAATACAAAAAAAAAATATGGCTGACGGCGACGACGCTGCTGTGGTCGTGGGCCACGATCCTCATCCTCATCCACGGGCTGGTCATCCAGGTCGCCATCATAGTGTGGGTGCGGTTGAGCCTAATTGTGGCTGGTAGAACCACCTGCACTGCGGGCATCCAACACTAACTGCAACTATCGTCGAAGTTGTGCGAAGTCCTCCTCCAACCGTTGGTACTGGGCCTGACAGTGATCAGCCCTCTCTTTAGCTCGGCTAGCCTACAACTTTGCTTCAATGACTTCCTGGCGCATCGCCTCGTCAAATGAGTGTCGTGACCCGTCACTCCCGCTGGTGTGGGCCTGAGACTCCTGAGTGAGGCTGGTCACACCTGGATGAATGTTGGTTGACAAGTCCCCAGTGCCATAACAACGACCTCGAGTCTTGCCACCAACAACATCCTTCCAGATTTGTAGCTTGGTGGACCATCAGTGATGGAGTTGTCCCTCATTTGTGACTCCACCTCCCTCAGGCGGTCATGGTAGTTTGTCTGTTGAGTAGAGATAAACATATAATTAGTTAGTTATCTTATTGCAAATATATCAAATTATATAAAAAAAACACCAGTAAGTCAACTTAATCAAAATCTTTTTCTCTAGTATATTTTTAAAGAAAAAGATTCAAACTCAGTTTAATCAATTGATTAATATAAAAATAAAATTTCGCGACCGATGATATGATATTATTGTCAAATGGTGTATATGGAATATGTGGCCGTCCTAGAAGTGCATCTTCGCTGACATCGGAGAAGAATATTTCGAAAATATTTTGACTTTGTAATGGTGATGGCAACTGTCAGTGAACTTCTGAGCTTGGAGCTGGTGAGCTAGTGGCAAGCTTGAACCTGTTTGGGGATGATTGGAGCTGAGTCAAGCCTGGGTCAACCATGATTTGGTCAAGGAAGAAGGAAGGCGCAACACTTCAAGGGAGACTCCTTCTGTTTACATGATTCCCAAGTATTTTTGTTATGAGCTTTGAAGATGAATTGCTTGGGAATAATACTAATGGGTCTTCTTCTTGTTAGTTAAGGTTCAAGGAAGATGCTCATAGCTTGAGGACTCTAGCAAGGACTCTTCATCTTTTGAGGGAAGTTCCTACCTACCTCTCTACCTTTGTCATCCATCCCCTTCTTCTTCAACTTTCTTTCCTTATGGCTTCTTTTTGAATTTTCAGATTTGAGGTCAAATCCTCTCTAAGAGGGAGGAAATTATGGCCATTGTTAGTGGACTTCTGAGCTGGAAGCTAGGAGCTGGTGAGCTAGTGGAAAGCTTAGACCTGTTTGGGGATGTATGGAGCTGAGTCAAGCCTAGGTCAACCATGATTTGGTCAACCCTCCCCATGGTCAACCTTTGACCTTTGACCATTGGACCCAAGTCAACACAAAGACTCCACTTAATTAGGAATTATTGTATTAGGATTAATTTTGTAATTTTTCCGTAATCCTCCTCCTAATGAGGGGCGTTATTTTAAGTGGTTTTACTGGCTAGTAGCTACTTGAGCTACTTAAGTCATAGGACATGGATTCAATACCCAATTAGGATAACTTTTACTCATCTTGTATTTTTACTTATTTTTCCTTCAAGTTGGCCGCCCCTTTTAGCTATAAATAGGAGGGGCCTCTCCTTCATTTGTAACTTTGATTTTGAAGTAAAGGCATTATGCCAAAATTCCTCCTCAACTTTGTGAATAGAGAAGGCTTGGTGGTTCTTGCTTAAACCAACTAGAGACTTATCTGATTCTCCTGAATCAGTGGCGTTTAGCACCAAACTTATCTGCTGTGGGGGTTTACAGCACCAGTGGCGTTCATCACCATCCCTTCCCTTCTCTATTTTTCTCTTTAATTTCTTCCTTTTGGTTCCCTTAAGGCCGCAACCTACTGCACCTATTTTCACCATTTTGAACCGATTCTAACTCTTGTTTTATGCTCCTTGGCATCAGTTCTAGATCCGGGAAAGGAGGTGCTATAAAATGGTGACCAAAGCCGACCATGTCCGACTACTAATGATAGCAAACAAGTTGTGGATCTAGAATTGAGCAAATTCAACTGGTTAGAATTGAAAAACAAGCAATTTTAGTGGTTGGGCAGCAATCACATCTCAGAATAGGATTCTCAATAAGATCCTCAATGTTGAAATGTATGAAGTCGGGATGAGAAAACCTAAGCCGATTAAGCAGAAATCGGACGCAGACTAGTCGAAGTATTGTCGTTTCCATAAATCTCCTGGTCATGACACTGACAAGTGTATCCAACTGAAGGATGCTATAGAAGAACTTATCCGATGAGGCAAGCTAGATAGATTTAAGAAGAATGGAGGGGGCGATAACAAAAACTCTCGCTGGGATGATTCTAACCGCGATGATTATCGTCGAGATGACCACCGTCCTAGAACAAGTCATTCTAGATCCCGTAGCCCTGAAAGGCACAGGTCGCGTTCTCGCCGACCTTCTAAGCGGACACCACCTTCCGGTTCACGTAGGGGGAACCATGATCAGACCCCGGAACGATCTCGCCAGACACCTACTGATGGAGATGAGCGCCCACAATCTGGGCATCCGTTTATTTATGTGATCGTTGGGGGTTTCGCGGGTGGAGGCGAAAGCAAAAACTCGCAAAAGAGACACGTGAAGGAGATCTTTTCAACTTCATCCTCATCCAAAGAGGCTCCACAACTTCAGAGACGTCGAATTCCTCCTTTGAGTTTTACTGAGTATTTTATCAGTTTCATTCTTTTGGAACTTGTTGACAAAATTCCTTTCTTCTGAAGCAGTCTGTTATGGCAGATTCTTCTCAACAGCTTTCTTGCTTTCTATAATCTTCTATACAGTTTATCCTGGTTTCTGTAATCTTCTTGTACAACTATCGCCTCTTGAGAACATTGTTCTCCCATTTTGAAGATTAAGCTTGTGTAGATTATTCCTTTAAGTATAAGCTGTTTCTTCTGAACACATATTAGTTACAAAAGTGTTTCTTCTGATGCCTTAATTATTTTCTATCTTCTTGACAAATTCCTTCCTTGATGAATTCTAATATTTTTCTGTTCTTTCTCAAGATAAACTCAAATGAAACATTAGTATTCATTAATTCAGAATTATATTAAGTGTATTTTGAGATTTTATCAATATTAAAACATCTCAAGAGGATTCGTGGACCTTACAGAAAGGCCCTAGCCCGTAAAGTTCTCCGAGCAGGATATTATTGGCCGACTTTGGAAGCCAACTATATGGAATATGTAAAGAAGTGTGAATCATGCCAGAAAAACGCGGATATACATCGGGCACCTCCCGAGGAGATTTCCTCAATCTCAACACCTTGGCCCTTCTCCTGGTGAGGTGTAGATATCCTGGGTCCATTCTCAACAGCTCCCGGGAAATTAAAATATCTATCAATGGTCGTGGATTATTTCAAAAAAATGGATTGAAGGTGAGCCCATCGCTAAAATTACGGCTAAGAATCTTAGTAAGTTCATTTACCGATTTATTATTTGTCGCTTTGGTATACTAAACACTATGGTTACAAACAACGAAACCCAATTGGTTACAAACAACGAAACCCAATTTACTGATAAGGGTTTCCAAGCTCAATTGGCCGAATTTCACATCAAGC
>QLOH01001198.1:0-63203 GCA_026901365.1 Sesbania bispinosa | reverse complement strand
CAACGCTTTATGCCATTTTTTTCACTATCAAGAGAGAGAATAAAGAAATGAGAGATGAGTGTGAGATATAGTGACTTATGTGATTAAAAGAAATATATGAAATCAAATATTAAAATCTCATTTTAATCCATGAAAGATTTAGAATTGGTCATATTATACTTTAAAGAATAAATTGCATTTTTTTTCTCAAAAATGAAAAGTTATTCAATTTAATTCTTGAAGATTAAAGTTTGTTCACTTTAGTCCTAAAAAGATTTTTGGGTTAAATATGTTTTTAATCCCTGAAATATAGTCGACATTTGATTTTAGTCACTGTAATGTAAAAATCAGTGGATTTGGTCTCTTAAAACAATAAAATACCCATTTTTAGTCCTTATTAATAATAATCGTACAAGACTATAGCAAACTTGGTAATAAAACTGTGCAATAAGGATTAGATTGTTGTATTTTCAATTTCTGAATGACCAAAACCACCAGTTTTAAATTAAGGGACCAAAAACCAAATCTTGACTATATTGAGAGACCAAAAACATATTTTAACCCAAAAATTTTTAATGTCAATTTAGGGTTCATTTGGTTTACAGCTGAGTATAAGTGACTATAGAAATGAATAGTTGAGATGGATGATGCACGCTTTACGAAGTACGTTGGACGGAAGTGGTTTAAAATCAATTATGCAAAATCATGATTTTGTACTATGCAAATTTAAAACAAACGGGCCATTAGTCCTAAAAGACTAAGAGTGTGTTTGACTTGTCATTTTAGCGAGCTGAAAAATTGAAAATAATATCTGAAACCATTTCAGCGGTGTTTTGAGAAAGTAACTTTTTTGGGTAGCTAAAAGCTTGTCTTAAAAAACTACTTCTCTCTCCCACCAAACATTATTTTAATGCTTTTTTAAAGAGCAACTAGTGAGAATCAATGCTCTTTCCTCTCTGAGTTTCTCTCTTGTTTCTCCATCCTCTTCTCCTATATCTCCTCTATTTCTCTCTCCTTTGTAGATAAACAATATAGAAACAGAGGAGATAGAAACAGTATAGAAACAGAGGAGAGAGGAGAGAGAAACAAGAAGATGGGAGAGAGAAGCAATAGAGAAATAGGGGAGAGGAGAGAGAGAAATGAGATACAAAACAGAGGAGAGAGGAGAGAGAGCGGGGAGAGAGACAGTAGAGAAATAGAGGAAAGAGGAGAGAGAGAGATAGTGGAGAGAGAGATAGAAGATAAACAAAGGAGAGAGGGGAGATAGAATTATTCATGTAATGCCATAGAACTGAAAACCGGTATTAAAAAAATGAAATTGTAAACCATAAAACTGAAATTGAAAACTGGTTTTTAGTTTTAAAATTTTCGAAACTGAAAACTGATTTTGGTTTTTAGGGGCCGTTCGGGTGGTTGCGAGTTTTCAGTTTTTGGTTTTTAAAATTTTCAATCAAATTTTTACAACTCAAAACCAAAATTGAAAACCACTTTTTGTGGTTTTCAAAATGTTTGTTTTGAAAACCACAAAACAAGTTTTCAGTTTTTGGTTTTGAGTCGTAAAAACTTGATTGAAAACTTTTAAAAACCAAAACTCGAAACTCGAAACCAACCCGAACGACCCCTAAAATTTTCAAAACTATAAAATGAAAACCACCCTAAGATTTCGTGTATGTTTCTCTAAACACTCTTTTTTTATAACATTTCACATTTATCCATAATGTGCTATTATTTTTCTTTGTCTATATTTCTAAAGTTTTAAACCTTTTTTTTTGTATAAAATCTGTTTTCCCTCGAAGTGATATTCTGACCCTTTATGTCATGAGGGGCTGGTTGGTCCATGAAGCCCATTATATCTATTTTGCTCAAATTAAACGGATCAAACCCTTCGGCCCATGAATAAATTAGTGAACCCGTGAATAAATTAAGAATTAGTCCCAGATTTTTGGAGGAGTTTATTTCAGTTCACTAGGCCTAGCCCATTCAAGAACTTGTAAAGCATTTTATAATATTTAAATGAGCTTATGAGAATATAATAACTTTCTAAAACTCGTATATCCTGTTTTAGATTTATTTTGGTAATTTAGAATATTAAGCTTTACGAAAACAAGTCTTTTTTTATAATGTGAAAATAAGCCTTTCCTAGAGCTAAAATAGCTTATGTGATATATTCTTTCTAAGAATTTTTAGCTAAATCAGTTTTAATAATTTTTTTAAATATAATTTTATACTAGTATCTGATCATACTTGTGAAGTAATTATTCAATAAACTATGCATAAATGAACATTTGATTATTTTAGCTAGAATTTGCTATAATTTTTTTGAAATAAATAATTGATATTGAAGGAGTTTAGACTCAAAATAGAATATTTTAGAAGTGATTTTAAAATGATTGATTTTGTCGGATAATAAAAATATAATTATTTTTAAGTATCAATGTATTTTTTTCTGAATTTTGTACCTAAAATCAATTTTAGCTGCACTGCCTGCACACCTTATATAGAATTGATTTTAAAAACTAAAAAAATCGGTCAAGCATCTTAAAATACAATTGTTAAGGGGATAGGAGCAATCCAAAAGTAGGGAAAACGCTATATTAATAAGTTTAGCCTGTTTAGGTAACAGACTATATATGATGATGGTTTGGTATCATGTTAATGCATATATAAATATTTACATTTATATTGTATTCTCTTAACCTATTTTTAGTTAATATGAATTTTTTAACGAAATAATTGTGTTTCAGTTGATAACGCAGATTGAAATTGTGTGGGAAGAACTCATGGATTCGATCCCCACTGAAAACACTATTAAGGGTTAAAAAGTCTTAATCTCGAATATGATTATCCTCTGATGATAGGGGATATTTATAGAAAAAAATAATAAAAAAACGTTAATATGAAACAGGTTATAAATTTTAATAGCTAATTGAATTATTTTAAAAAGTATATTATAAATAAAGGGTTTATGAGTTTATCTCTTTGCTGTCTTCCTCGGGCTAAATACAATGAACGTATCAGCTCAAAGAAACTTTTTTACCCATTTTAAATTTTACTACAAAGTAGTGGATCTTAAAGCAGCCTAAAAAATAAAAATCAATTTTATCTTGAATTGATGGGTGTACCACTTGTTAACGTCTCTTTAGGGTATGCCACTTTAACTAACTAAGAGACGTTATTGCGCATTTGGTTTATTTTATTTGTCGGGTCAATCAGTGCATGTTTGGTTTACGAAAACATTTTCTGTTCTCATTTCCTGTTTTTCACTCTGTTTCCTGTTTTTTAAAATTTTACAAAGGAAAATCTGGTTTGTTTCCCGCATTTCCAGTTTTTCCTTTATAAAATTTCAGAAAACAGGAAATAGAAAATGGAAACAAGAAATGAAAATGCAAACCAAACATGCCCTAAGTTAGTATGCTCTTTTATGTTCCCTGCAGGTTTGAATTTAGATGGCGATTGACAATGTGTCTCAGTTAGGCGCATGTTCTTTTCCAAACACACAACAAATTGACTTCCATCAAGAAGGCCTATAAATTCCTTTCTGGAACTAGTAAATTCGTAACATGTTTAATAAGTGTTTTTTATTATTTTTCATCATTTGGTATATGAATGATTGACTCGTTATTCCTACCTTGATTTTTTCGTGGTCTGGATGGCGTTTTTCTTATATACTCTTTGATTTTCACATTTAGTTCCACTTCGGTTTAGATATCAAGTAAGAAGAAGTAGTTTCAAAGCCCAGCAGAAATTCAGGATAATTGCAAAATGGTGACATTTTTCCTATGGGTTATGTGCTCACATGTTCTACCAGATATGCCAAAGGAATTCCGAATGTAATTGCCTAATGCCAACAAATTAGGAAAAACTTGTCATGTCTAGGTTCGGTGCCAATTATTCATCGAATTAGAGGTTAACATTTGGATTGGCTTCATAGTACATGATGATATCCATGCACTTAAACAGAACATGTTGTTATTATTAATTATAATTAATTAATAAGTTACTTCAACTTTTCATAAACACCTCCTATTTTATAATTATATGCATTTAAGTATTATTTTTATAATATATGCATTTCACAGGGTCGTTAATTAATGGCTCAATGCTCAACTACTATTTTTTAAGTAAATTTCATGAAAATATTGTTACTAATTTCATGTTTAACTCATTCTTCAAAACTCTATTTATTAAGCTTTACACAAATATTCTCAAATTTGATAAATATATTATAGATAAATTCTATCTATTATAGGAAAAACTTGGAATTATTTATTAAATACTTAAAATACAAAAAATTAAATAAAATAACTTACATAAGATAAAAAAAATAATAAAATAAGAATAAATTTACTAATAAAGTATAAAATATAAATTTCTTGAATTCATTTATTTTCATTCAATTGAAATCAACTTTTCATATTATTAGTATTCCTTTTATTCCAAAACTTTTTTATATTTAAGATTAATAAAGTAGATTAAGAAATCGTTAATGGTATCAAATATTATTAAATATACCTTACTAAAATGCTAGTATTTAATCCCCACCTAGATGTTACATATAAGGGCCCGTTTGGTGCACATGATATGATATAATAGGATAATATTAGAGAGTTGGATAGTGACATGATAGGATAAAAGCATGATAAGCTTTTATCTTATCCTATGTTTGATGTACACCGGGATAAGAAGACAGATATGATTATTTTATCCTATCCTACGTTTGACATGGACAGATTATGATAGGATAGGATATAAAAAATATTAAATGATAAAATTACCTTTATTACAAATTTAAATTATTTTTTTGCTTTTCAGGCATTGCACAACATAAATAAAATTTATTTTTTATTAAAAAATTTACATTTATTTTATAAAAACTAAAATTGTTAAATATTAAAATTAATATGCAAATTACAACAAAAATCGTTATTATAGAGAGGGAGGGAAGGAGGAGAAAAAGAGGGGAGATGAGGAAAGAGAGGAGACAAAGGGGGAGACACGAGAGAGGGGGCAGAGAAGAAGAGGAGGAGAGGGAGAGGAGAAAAAAGGACAAGAGAGAGGAGAGAGTAGAGAGAAGGAGTTGAGAGAGAAGAGAGGAAGGATGAGGGGGAGAGGGAAGAGAGGGACAAAGATAGGAGAGGAGAGAGGGGGAGGAGACGGAGAGAGGAGAGAGGGAGGGGAGAGAAAGAGAGAGAGGGGGAGAGAGAGGGAGGAGGAGGAGAGAAACGAGCGGGGAGAAGCGAGAGGAGATAGAGAGAGGAAAGAGAAAGAAAGGATAAATGAGGAAGAATTTTTTTTATCTATCTTATCCTATGTTGTCACTCCCTAACTCAGCTCTCCCTCAGGATAAGAATTACACTAGAAGGAAATGATAGGATAAGCAACAGGATAAAATTATCATATCATATTGGTGCAACAAACACATGATAAGTGACAGGATAGGATAAAGTTATCATACCCTGTCTCTTATCTTGTGCACCAAACGGTTCTACTCCAACCCCTGTTCTACTCCAACTTCCTACAAAACCAAAAGATTATTATAGGTACCTAACTAGTAAGTGAGGGATATAACAACACGTAGCTGAAATTATTCTAAATTTATTATCCATACACTTCCTTATTGTTTTTTTAATTATGTGATCTTTTGATAAGTTCCTTTTTATATATATTTCTCTTCAAATGGTGTGTTTTATTAATTTTTTAAAAAAACGTCCTTAATTGACAAAGTCATGAATTTCTAAACCATTAATAATTTTATATGAAAAGAATTAAAATGGAGGAATTATTAGTTAAAATTAGGGACTACTCTTATGTGGACATAAAAGAAAAGAGTAGAAGAATGGGAGAATATTAAGGAGATGAGAATTCTTAGTGTGTTTGAATAAGAGTGTGAATAAACATGTTTTTATAGAATGGACTTTGCTTGAACATGAATTTTGAAGTGGTGTCATTTGTATTTGAATTTTTTTTTCTTAAAAGTGAGTTTGAAGTAAAATTTAGCATAACTTTTTAACTCAACGTATAAATTACAATTTAATTTATTTTGTTAACTCAAACGTAACGTTTCTGGGTAAAATCAATTTTGGTTTAGGACATCAAAATATATTGGCTCAGATTTCAAATTTGTTTATGTCTACAAATATGATTTTGAATGTTTTAAATGTCCATCCAAATATGTTTTGGTTTTCTATTGATGATTGGCTTAGTTTGAGGATTTTTGGTCTATATATGTAGATTTGTTACAATTTGCATTTAATTTGTCTGTTTGTTGTTCATTTTTTTTTATTTTGAAAGAACAAAAATAGAGACTAATTAAGTCAAGTATTAAATTTAAAACCTATTTAACGAAATAATCAAACACTACACTTAAATATATAAACAAGAGACTCTTCTTTTATATCAGCAATAACTTGCGTATATGTCGTTTATAATGTTAGCTGGGGATCTTAGAAAATTTTGAAATCCAAAGCAAAATCGAACACATAGAAAATAAAGTTCTCTGGTCAACACGTTTAGGATGATAATAGCTGCAGTTTAAAATACAAAACATATTATTATAATTTAAAACGAAAAAATGGGAACATGCAACACATGAGGTTGACGCCATGGATTCGTCAATTAAAAAGATAGGTTGACGCCACGAAACCTAGTTAGCAGCCAGGGATCGATGATTTTTTTCCCCTTTGTAATATGCTAAATATATATCTGTCTCATTTTCTCATGTTTTCTCATCTTCTAATAATTCCTGGCCTCACAACGAGTGAACGACTAGCCACTACGATGTGAATGCGAAGACTAAGCGGCTTTTTGACCAAAGTGGGTCAATTTTTTAAAAAAATTACCAGTATAATGTAGATGAGAAACAATTTATCAATCTGGTGTGATAGGATGCGCAACCCCAATTTGCGCAACAAGAAACTCAAACTTGCGCAATACATGGGACACGCAATCTCGGTTTACGCAATATAATGGGAGACGCAGATTCACTCTGCGCATCATTGGGGAAGCGCAATTTGAGTTTGTGCATCACTTGAAACGGATTGAAAACCATATTCATTCACTTACTATTCATATAAAGGACAAATTCATTAGTCAAGGGTGTATAAAAGGTTATTAGCCACAAGTCCCAGCAATGAAATCACTTCAATGCAAAAAAAATGATCATGTTTGGAGTTGCTAATTTTTTAGAGAAAAAACACTTGTCTGATTACAAAATTCTCTCCATAAGATTTTTACCATAATTTATTTCAAAAGTAAAATAAGTACATCTAAAGTGTGTTTGATTTAATTTTGTATTTTAATTTTTGTAACAGTTATTAAAAACTGTTCTTTAATAAATAAAATGATTTATTTATTTTATTTCCACCACAAAAACAGAAAAATTAAAAAATAATTTTCTAAAAATCCCAAAATAATTTCACTATTTTATTTTATTTTTTAAAAAAAGACAGTCACAGTTTTAAAAAATTATTTTATTTAGGTGTTCAATTATTTAAGTTGTTTTCAATCAGAAGCATTGAAAGCTAAAAAAATACCAATTTTTAGAAAAGAATCTGCATCAAATGCACTTTATTCTTTTATTGGTTGCACTCTTTATCTCAATTTATTCAATTGAACACCTAAATAATTTTCTAAAAATCCCAAAATAATTTCACTATTTTATTTTATTTACAGTCACATTATATTAAAACTGTGACTGTCTTTTTTAAAAAATAAAATAAAATAGTGAAATTATTTTGGGATTTTTAGAAAATTATTTTTTAATTTTTCTGTTTTTATGGTGGAAATAAAATAAATAAATCACTTTATTTATTAAATAACAGCTTTTAATAACTGTTACAAAAATTAAAATACAAAATTAAATCAAACAAACTTTAGATGTACTTATTTTACTTTTGAAATAAATTATGGTAAAAATCTTATGGAGAGAATTTTGTAATCAGACAAGTGTTTTTTCTCTAAAAAATTAGCAACTCCAAACATGATCATTTTTTTTGCATTGAAGTGATTTCATTGCTGGGACTTGTGGCTAATAACCTTTTATACACCCTTGACTAATGAATTCGTCCTTTATATGAATAGTAAGGGAATGAATATGGTTTTCAATCCGTTTCAAGTGATGCGCAAACTCAAATTGCGCTTCTCCAATGATGTGCATAGTGAGTCTGCGTCTCCCATTGTATTGCGTAAACCGAGATTGTGTATCCCATGTATTGCGCAAACTCAGTTTGAGTTTCTTGTTGCGCAAACTAGGGTTGCGCATCCTATCACACCAGATTGGTAAATTGTTTCTCATCTACACTATACTGGTATTTTTTTTTTTAAATTTGACCCACTTTGGTTAAAAGGCCAAGACTAAGCCCTGACCCTGCATTGCAATTTGCAAATACAGTACGTACGAAAGTCCAGCTGAGATTAAAAAGAAACCATTATTTTTAAATTATAGAGAAAAAATAAAAAATATAATGAGCATATATGATTTTTTTCTTTTATTGTTACAAAACAAAACAAAGAAATGAGCATATATAAATTTACTTTTTATATATATATTCATTTTTACCCTTTCTGTTTTTTTTTTCATTTAAACAAACAAATAATTGATTTCTTTTTAGTACTCCCTCCGGTCCTATTTATAAGGACTTTTTTAAGGTGAGTCTTGGTCCTTTTTATAAGAACCTTTTCATATTGTCTCATGCATTAATTATTTTTTGACAAAAATACCCCATTAGTGGAGGTATGTGAGTAATTAATTAGTAGAGAGAGTGTGACACAATTGAGTAGTTAAATAGAAAAAGAAAGATAATGGGTCTCAATAAATTCAAGGGTAGTTTAAGAAATATGCTACACATTCAAGACAAATTTATTGTAATCACCTAAATTAACCAACTTCCCTAATTCGTGTGAAGTAGTTAAAAGGTTCTTATAAATAGGACCGGAGGGAGTATCAAATTAAGTTCCAGTCAATGAATGGAAAAGGACACGTGATAGTATTGTTCAATGTTGTGGGTCCAATGACCAAAGTTTCTTAATCATATTCTGTCACTGACACGTGTTAGAACGGCTTTCATGACTGAATGGCTAGCACGGTAGTAAATGGGTACGGATAAGGATGAGTGAGTAGCATGTATGACTATGGAGATGGAGGAGTCTGAGAAGAGAAAATCTTGTTACCAGAGAACATTATTTCGTGTCAATTCTGACTAGAGATGGCAATGTGGACCGGCCGGGCCCGTCTTTGGCCCACAAAAATAGTGCAAGGCTAGCTACCCAGTTTTAGAATATGGGTTAGAAGTTGCAACTCGCCCCACTTATGTGCGGGCTAACGGGTCGGCCCGTAAAAATTAAAAAATTTTATATAAACAAATATTTAATTAATTTATAATTGTTTCATTTTTTACATTTTTTTTATATCAAAGCTTAATTATAATGTCACTTTTTAAAATTTATTTCACAATCCTAACATAAATATATTTATACGGAGAACATATAAATTCATGATTTAAACGTGATTCTTATATAAAAAAAATAAATCTACATGATATGACAATTATAACATGTTATAGTCATATGAAAATTGATTCCATACTTTATTAATCACTATGAAGTATGAAACACCCAAATAAATTTTCATTTTAAGTTACTTTAATAATATTTTGATTATTTTAATTTAAAAAATTGGCCCGCTGGCCAGGCCCGCCCCGTTTCTGGCCCGCAAAATTTGTGGGCTAACCGGGGCGGGCCAAAGTGGGTTGTGGGCTCAAAATCCTAGCCCGCCCCACGAAAAAATGCGGGCCTAGCCCATATTGCCATCGCTAATTCTGACGTGTTCGCCTGATTGCTATTTGGCCGTGTGGGGCACCCCACCCCACACAATCTCAATCTTCCAAGTTCCAATTAGTGTTAGATTATCTATTTTAATTAGAGCTGTAAATTGGGGGTATCCGACCCGGCTCAATTCATTGTTGTTGTAGGTTTTATCGGGTTGGGTTAAAAAAATCTAGAAGTTATTTAAATTTTTTAAAATAAATGTACGAGTCATATCTTTTTGTGGGCTACCTGGTATTTTTACAGGTTTTGTGGGATCGGGTTTTATTGGCTCTAATTTCAATATTCCTAAAAAAAAATTAACCAACTCATATTACTATGTTATTTTTATTATTTTAAGCAATCTAATAATATTTTTATTATTTCAGCAATTCAATTTTTTTTTAATGGACCCTATATACCATCTATTAACAAATCTCACACCATATAATCATTATTTAAAAAAAATATTTAGCATCAGTGTTTATATAAATACATGATACTTATATAAGCACCTAATGATTATTAAGAACCCATTTCAATTGTACTTCATCTCTGCTTTTGTTTAAACATTAATGCTTTCACTTTAAGATATAGATTAGCATCTTGTGATAAAGATGCTCTTATGAAATTATGAGAAAACATATTCATACCACAAATATATATTACATTTTTTTTTATCATATTTTACACTTTTCTTTTTTTATTTCTAAATCTCTCACGGTTATACAAATTTGTTATATTTGATAGTTGTATCAATTTAATTTCCCAAAATTATTATCTTACAAAATAATTATTCTGGGTGGTTATCCAATGGTCTTTGGTTATGGTGTGATGGTGATGTTGTAGTGGTGTGGTGTTCTCATATACTCCGAAGCGATGGAAGGAGGTCCAATAGGCAGTGTATATGTGAAGATGCCCAACCTAAAATCAACAACGATCTTAGTATAGTTTTTGGCTACAAAATGGATGTAAGTACTTGAGTTTTGCATGAGAAACTTTCTTATATGAAGTACATGGGCTCCCATCCTAATATGATTGGTGAGAGAGGTTCCTTTAGGGAGATGAATAGAGATTAATTATTTATGAATCATCATGCGAAAGTCTCGATTACAATTGTTAATCCATGATAAGTTTTTATATGGAAATTGTTAATCAACAATTACAACAAAACTATTGTTTCACGGTCCTACCCAGATCCGACTAACCTGACCAAATACTAGGGTCTTTCGCTAATCAACCTAGCACCTAGCCATCTGAGTACTCTGATGAACTTGGTGCATAACCTCCATACCATATTCTTGAGTCATGTGCATTTTATCGATCTACTCTGATGTTGGGTTCAATATTTTTAATTAGAACATATTTCATGAAACGCCTCACCCAAAGAAAGATGGGAAAAAATAAGACAAATAAAATAATAGACGTGATAAATGGTGTAATGTATTAAAGAAAAAGTGTTAAATAAAGTGATATTGTAGTGACACTATATATTAGGATGTGTATGAATTGTTTGACTTTTTCATTAATGAATGTCTCTTAATCAATAGGGGACTAAATCCTTTAATTAACTATAAAATTTTAAATTCTCAAATGACTATTCACTCCTTTCTTTTTTATAGTTGTGGTTTTTTTTTTATAAGCAAAATCTCAAACCCAATACAATAAAAGGGAAAGATAATTATACAATTTAAAAAATAGAGAACACCAAACCCATTACAAGTGATTAAAATCACAACCAAAACATAGCAGCAGAAAACAACCACCAGACTTCAAAAGACAAAATTAAATCACCTGAACATGTAGCTATTAGTTGTAGCAATCCAAGACAAGATACAAAATCATACTCCACGTGATTACCAAGAGAAACACCAAAGCTATCTAAAGCGAGGCACTAGGGCAATATAATTCCAAAAGACCAATAGGAGCATTAACACGAAAACCAATTAACAGTGACATAAGATCATCTCTAATGGGAGTTGTTTAAAAGAGTTGCTTAACATAAAAATTATTATTTTAATATGGGTCCCACTAGTTGAGTTGCTTAAAAATGGGCAAGAGTTGCTTATATAAGCAACTTTTACCCATTTTTAAGTAACTCAGCTTATGAGATCCACATTAAAATAATAGTTTTTAAGTTGAACAACTCATATCAAGCAACTTCCATTGGAGTTGCTCTAAGAATGCCACGATCACCAAGTTATGCATCACAATTTGATTAATATATTCAACAAAACACTTTTATAGTTGTAGTTGACCACTTGTATAGATTTGTTTTTATGATTTTTCCTTTCTCTTCTAACAAAACAAACATACTTAGTTTCCATTTCCTTATCTCTCTTTTATGCGTTTACATATTTTTTTCTTTTAAACAGAAAACCGTCACCAAATTCTCTATTGTTTATCATAATTCATGTCATATTTCTTAATTCTACAAAAATTAGTCTGAGTTATTTAATTGATGAACAGAGTGTCACAATTCCACTGATACTTTATTTCACAGTTTACTCACTCTGTAGTAATACCAGGTTCCAACCTGAGGTAATCTGTAGGACATTGATTTATTTTTGATAAATATAAAAAAAAACTTATTTATCCTTAACATTAAATGATGTCAATTTGTCCATATTTAAAATAACACATATACATTATAGTTCCTCAATATAATACTTCAACAATTTCTTGTTGAGTGAATATGTTAAAAAACATGAATTTTCGAACTATTATGTAAAATGTATAAGAAATTATCGTTGAAATATATTCCAATCAAAACATTATAAAATATACAAGATAAATAAATATTTGAGTTAGAAAAAAATGAGTGTCAAAATACATTTTAGGATATCTGAATCTCTATTTATCAGGGCCAAAGGCCCAAAACCGAATACATTGAGCAAAGAAGAGCCTAATACAATAAGCAAAGAAGTGAAATGCAGGTACACACCAGATAAACTAAATATACTAGTACGCTCACTTCCTAGTTGATCTAACGACTGTCAACAAATCACTCATTGTACTTTGGGATCACTTAGAATGAAATCTTACACTTCAAGGCAGCTCAAAGGCAAAGGTTTCGAAGATCCCATTGTCGATCAGATCGACTTCTACTGGAACAACTAACACAACCTTATAGAGCAATTCTACAATGTCGGAATAAATAAATATGATATAACAAAGCATGCTTGCTCCAAATACACCTTCAAATACTTAAGATTTAACAAAAAGAAAAAGAAAACTCCATTGTAGCTAGCTTCTTACTTTTGTTGGCAAGAAGCATTTATAGTGGGTTTATAGTTTACCCAAAATTACGTTTTTAATGTGGATCGAGTTAATGTGATTCATGTTTGAAATGTGAGTTTGAGATAAATTAAATATACATTTAGTAACATTTATTAAATTAAATAATATACCTGTATTAATGTTGTTAAGCGCTAGTCAACTAGTGTCCAACTGTCCAAGGTTGATGCTCAACTGGATTTAAACAAATATAGTGAAATCTACGTAAAAAGATGAAGAAGAAGGCTATGACAAATAATAGGCCATGTTTGAAAATAAGACTTTAGAAGTGTTTAGTTAAAACTAGTTTACAAAAGTGATGATCAATTATATTGGAATTGATTTTATCTAATGTATTTCATAAATTACGCATAATTCATTTATAATTATTAATTTTATAAATTTATTAAAATCAATTATATTAAGAGTAAATTACTCCAACATTCCCTCTATTTTGTACTTCCAACATAAAACCCCCTGTATTTTGAAAATCTACACAAAATCCCTCCAATTTTAAAAGTACATTACACTTAAACCCAATTTTTTATGATACATTTAATAGAAATTTTAGTCAACAGTCAACAATTATCTTTTATATTAAATTGACCAAAATACCCTTACTAACTATGGATTTTTCTTTAATACATAAAAATCCCTCAATTTTTAAGCTTTACACAAACTCCTTATATTTATAAATATATCTTTCTTTTTCTTTTGTGTCAGTGAATAAAAGAAAACGCAAAAAAAGAAATTCATATATATTTTTTTTAAATGACATTATTTTGAATAACAAAAATCTTAGTTTCATACCGATTAAATAAAGAAATTTATTTTAGATTTTTTCATATTGAAAATTTAATTAAGAACTAAAAAATGAATAAAATGAACCACAATTATTTATTAAGATTAATTTATAGTATTAATACATTAAAAATAAATTTACTAAGATGGATCTTAATAAAAAAAGCTTCATAAATTATCAAAAAAACTTAATATGTAAAATAATAAACGTTAGAGTAGTGAGAGACAAAGGAGAACAAAAAGAATGAATTTTGCGCAAGAAAAAGTGCACGTTGGGGTTTTATTGATTTTATCAATTCTGATAATTCAATTAAAAATGAAGGGGTGTCTTGAGAGTAATGTTGGTTTTATTTTTAAAATATTCTTAATAAATAATAAAAATTAAATTAATTGGGATTTTGTGTAGGTTTTTAAAATAGAGGGAGTTTTGTGTTGAAAATATAAAATAGAGGGGAGGTTAGAGTAATTTACTCTTATACTAAACTGTAAACCAAATACATCCTATCAATATTAATTTTAATCCATAACTATTTGTCTTGGCAAGAACCCTTGTGATCGTATTAATTTCTATCTCCTTGGCCAGAAGGTATACGTGTGAACAATGGCCATCACTATTGTTTGTTACTTATTAATGGAGCCTGTCTATTTATTGCTTGGATTGTTTTCATTTGCGTGTACACTTGGTGGAGAACAGAGAAAACATTGTCCTTCGGAAGCAATATTTCTGCGTTCATAGTTTGTAATAAGGACTGATAAGTCATAATCATAGATTGTGGACGGTAAACCTATAACTAGGCAGGCAATGAACACATATAAATAAATGTTCATTGATGTTAGGCAATGTAGCAGACAACAAATTCAAATGACCACGGAACTGTAGACCCTAGCTCCAACACGAAAATACTAATAAGTTTTTCTTGCATTATATTTTTTAAGGATTTAAAATAATATTAATAATAAAAAACAATTTAAAAATTATAAAAAATTATAAACTGTGAAGATAATACCTTTTCAAATTATAAAAAAATTATAATTAAGAACCAATATTGATTCGTGCAAGGTGTGAAAATTGAAATTAATAGTTATGAAAATTTTAACATTAACAATCTAAACATATAATTAACTAAACTTAAGTGATGGCAGACTGGCAGTATTTAAGAGAATTGAAATATATAAAAAAAAACATAGGGTAAAATGTTGAATGTAAGAATCAACTAACACATTAAAAATAGTATATTACGAAAAAAAAAAACCTTATTTAAGAGTAAGAATTGATTGAGTAAAAATTTCCTTCTCGATCCGTAAAAAAAAAAAGGAGTAATAGTTTCCCTCCACACTTTTATTGATTTATGTAGATATTTTCTGATTTATTAGTAAAATTTAAAAACCAAGGTACGTAAGTGGTACATTAATAATAAACGTCTTATTGCACCAAAAAAAATAAGAAACGTCTTAAATAATATTTTATCTTCTGAAAATTTACCCTTCAAATTAAAAATTCTGATGAACGTTTAATTGATCAAAATGACTATTTAAACAAATCAAATTGGGATGTAGTGTGGAAACCATTATGGCATTGGGAGCTGATATCAGGAGCTTAAATTCAAGAGACACCATTAGATCATAATTGCAGATGTGTTTGTTTGTCCAGTAGTTAATAGTTTTTACGCTTAATTACATTTTCAATCATTTTATTTTGAATATAATTATATTTCTATTATACAAATTAACCCAATAATACAAATATAAATACAATTTTGTACAACATTAATATAGACACAATATATATATATATATATATGGGGACATATGAGAATGACTTCCTTATGTGAGAATAAAAACAATCATTGTTAACCATCAGATTATAATGAATGACTGGGATTAAAGCACCCAATTAATGAAATCACGTGCCTTCATCCTAATCCATTCAGATATTCATCTTTAAAATTCCTTAATTTCTTTATATTTTTCTAGCAATTACCAACAAAACCTACCACCACCGTCAATGAGACCCATCGCCACCACCTCATAATTCTCGTTTTGATGAATGGTGGAGTTACATATATTATATACTCTCAAGTCTTAATTTGAGCCTCGAGCGACTAGAAAGCAACTATAATTTTAATGTTAACACGACCATAGTATATATGCGTCACTATGCCAAAAAAGGCTTATTAGGGCGCTCCCGTATTATTTTAAAGGGCGTTTCCGTGTGCCCTTGTATTTTATGCTCTAATTGACTCGTAAAAAGTAGGGCGCTTCTTAAACGCCCTACAGTGAGGGCGCTTCTGCGCGCACGGAAGCGCCCTCCCAAATTTTCTTTCTTTTTTTTAATTTCTGCACTAGTGAGTGCGCTTCCTGAAAGGGCCCTAATCGTTGCCGCTACAATTGTACACTTCTGGAGGTCAAAGACCGCCACAAATTTTATATATTTGTAAAACTGTGTACTACTGGCGGTGTTTGACCGCCACAAAATGAATATATTTTTAATATTTTACATCTCTAGCTATCAATGATTGCCACTATTAGAATCCTAAGTTGCTTTGCAAAGCCTTTTAACCACTTTAGTATTTTTTTATTAACAAACAAATCAATTATTACCACCCATTATTCCCATACCTTGCATTCTCTAAAATAAATAACAAACACTAACACAATGCCTCTACAAATATAGAAGAACTAAAGGACAATATTACAGTCCATGACACCATCGAATTAGTTAAAGCGAAAGACAAATTAAAATCTTCGTAAGCTAAGTTAACACAGACTGCACTATTTAAATTAATACAGTTACTGACTCATGTAATCAGGGTGAAATTTCCTCAAACTCTCATTCAAGTAATAATACTAAATTTTAAAAAAAAAAAAACTTTTACCCACCTCTCAAAATAGAAACTGTAATTTCATTTTTATATATGCTCTACCTAATAGGATATGCGCTCTTGTGAGTCCACATGCCCCCGGTTATGTCTGCGCTGCCCTGCAAAGAAATTGGGTATCTTCCTGCAAAGGATTATAAAATTTTTTAGACACTAAGTAAATAATGATTAGATGACATCATTAATGGAAATACAAAAATACATGCATAAGAAATAGTGAAATGCTGGTTGCAGAATTGAGGGTGAAAAGTATAAAAGGGATTAAGACTTGTAAATACAATGGATGATGAAATTTTCCCCTTTGCTGATAGAGTTTTATGAATTTTTTTGACAAATAACTCTAGGATACAATGATCACCGAGGCTCTCTGAGATTAAATTGTGGGCTAAAAATGAGACCTAAGCAATTGTTCCAAACAACTTGACATGTGTCCCTTGTCAAAAGCAATTGTTCCAAACAACTTGACCTAAGTGTATAATTGTGAAATTGCAGTGCATATGTAGGCCTTAAGAGATGTGGGAAAAGTTGTCGTCTTAGATGGCTGAATTATCTTCGCCCAAACATAAAACATGGGGGTTTCTCTGAAGAAGAAGATAACATCATCTGCAGCCTCTATGTTAGTATCGGAAGCAGGTAATTAATTAAATTCATTATTATTATTATTATTAAAAATTAAAATGAATTGGCTATAGGTTGTAGCCTCTATATATAGCCGTTGACTCCAATTGATCACATAGAATTCCTTTGAATATATATATGCAGGTGGTCGATTATAGCAGCACAGTTACCAGGGCGCACAGATAATGACATAAAGAACTACTGGAACACGAGGCTGAAGAAGAAGCTTCTGGGGAAGCAAAGGAAGGAGCAAGTTCGCAGAGTAAGCAACCTGCAGAAGCAAGAGATAAAAACAGAAACAGAGAATTTGAATATGGTGTCTTTTGCTTCTGGAATACAACCTCCCTATTGGCCTCCATAGTATTCCATCCTCCCAGTACTGAAAAATAATGTTGCTTCCATCCAACACTATGATGTTGACATTAATCAAACATCCTTCCTCAATAACAAACATCCTTCAAGCACTGGAATTAGATTCTCCCTGCAACAGCAGGATCATCACCAGCCATGCACCAACACAATCACTCCCACTCCCACCATAAATTCACAAGATGCATGTGATATTCCCTCCACACAAGACCAGCCTAATTATAATCACATCATAAACCCAGTGGCCAATGGTGGCAGTACTTATCATCCGCCATCAAATACATTAATGTTTGAAGGAGGTTTTGAAAGCTTCACAAGTGATTTGAGTGAACTGGTCTGTGTCAACCCCCAACAAATGGCAGGATTTTATGGAATGGAATATTCTATAGACATGAGCAATGGTAGCACCATCACTACTTCAACAGAAAGCTCTAGCTGGGGAGATATCACTAGTGCAAAAATACCCTTTTACGACGGTTAAATTGGGCTTTTTACGACGGTTGTACAAACCGTCGTTGATCCCGGCGTCGTAAAAAGTGGGTTTTTAAGGACGTCTGTCAACTGTCGTTATAAGTTAGAAACAACGACGGTTAAAGTTGGAACCGTCGTTGTATGTCTAGGAAACAACGACGGTTGCTTTGCGAACCGTCGTTGTTTCCAGGACATACAAAGACGGTTCCAACTTTAACCGTCATTGTATCTCATATATAGTCATTTTGGACTCCACAAACAACGACGGTTTAGGCTACAACCATCGTTGAAAGTTTAACAAACGACAACGGTTGCTTCAGCAACCGTCGTTGTTTCATGTTGTTGTAGATTAGCTACAGAAATTTCGTAGCTAATCCGAAGCTAATGATAATATATTAATTTTACATCAAGCAAAATTGCATTGTTCTTTTCTTTGGACGACAGTAAGCCTCATAGTATTATTTACATAGATTTAACCAATCAAACTCATTTACACTCAGTTAAGCCTTATACTTTTATGATATATTAAACATGAAACTTAAAAAAAGGTACAAAAAATCTACTTGCAAAATTAAGAGGTAATGTATAACTGCACAACTAATAAATAACGAAAGTTTAACGGCTAACTGAAAGTCAGTTAGTTGTGATGGACATACACCTGTAGTTCAGTTTATAGAAGCCAATTAAGCAAAGATAGGAAGAGGACAAAAACCTGGGTAAAAATATTGCTACCACCAGTCTTGAGCCTATCAATCTTCGTTTTTGCTGAACACCCCTCTCTTTAGTCCCGGTATAAAAGATATAATCATGACAATAAAATATATTAAAAAAATTCAAATGCTTATCTCAATGAAAGATATTATGTTTCTTTATCAACAGTTCAAGGATAATATTCATGTGAGTATAAAAGATTCTTAATATATCAAACATTGATTATATATATTAAATTAATATATATAATCAATGTTTTATATATTAATAGCACGAGGATTCATAGTTTGAATTAAATTAAAACTCGGCTAGCTACTATATATTAATTAATATTTATTTTGATTTAAATTAAGAAGATAAAGAGAAACTAAACAATGTATGGTAAGAAAAAGCCTTAGGCATAAAAAAAAGAAGCTCGAATTCTATTGGTCCATGATGCAGGACATGCCTTGTTACTATTTTCCTTAATAAGGTATTCCATAGGTTTCACAAATTAAATGTAATATACTCTTATGGATATTAGTGCCATAATTATGCAAATCACATCAGAAGCAGTTGTTGACATGAGGGATTATGGGACAAGAAACTACAGCTATGAGGAAATGCACTAGTACTACTACAACATGGCTGAGCAACTTGCAAAGGTATGTTAAAATATATGTAAAGATAATCACTCATGAAGTTAATTTTTATATACTACTAATATGACGAATGGAGGATGAGAAATGTAAATAGGACTTACCAACTTTTTTACCACACAAAACTAGTTATAATAGTAATAATTGAAAAGAGTTTGCAGCTTTATTGATTTATTGATTACATAAATAACATAAATTATGATTTATTGATTTTGGAGTATTGAGATTAAAAGTCTAGTTTTGAAGCTTTCGTTGTCCAAATGTCATGGTCCAATTCTTATCAATTTATTTAATAATAATATTCTTTTGATTATACAAAATGCTATTTTTATATAGAATTTGCTGCTCGTGCTTTATTATTGTATCATGCATTTGTCCTCTTGGTTTTTATTGGACAGAGTGAGAAGACAAATAGAATAGCTTAATATATTTTTAGTTAATATTCAATATAATTATCATGAAAATTTTATATATTAATAATTCATTGATCAAATATTTGAATGTAATAGGTTTATTTGATAATTTTTCCTCTTTTATCCCTATATATCCTAATCAAGTTGGAAGAGAATCATGTCGTGGGTAAGTTCTAAAATATCTGATTTACCATAATAAAAATTCTTGTGAATAAAAGGTTGCAATGTGACCAAGAAAAACTCTCCAAATATTTTCAGAGATGACAAATGCTAAAAGAAGATTTTAGATGTACACCTCGTATATAAGATTTAGGCAAAGTTGAAACAACTGATTTCACCACAGAATAAGATTTAAATAAAAGATGAAAACATTAACTCACCAAGAAATGGAATAACAAGACAAAGAAAAACTCAAGTTCAATGCAAACAAATATCTAGCAGTAATAGCATAATAAAAAAACCAACCTGAATTTACATGTCCAGCAAAACAGAGATTATTTGAATCCAACCCACCACCTATATACATTCCCTGCAATTTTGTTTCCTCAAGATGTCAAAGATAGAAGGAAAGGAAAGAAGATACTGACAACATAAAATGATCCACAACAGAAACTACAAATATATTGACTCATCTTCCCCCAACCTGTTGTCTTGCACGTTCAAGCTCTTGCTCCAACTGCATCAACTTCAAACGACTTGATTCTAACTGTTGCACATAGGCCTGCAAGGCAATATCAGAAACGACATGAAAATTAGTATATCTGAACACTAACTAACACCAAAATTATAATTGATTAAAAAAGGAACCAGTCCAGCACTCACATATTACTTAGGAATGAACAACAAAGTATACCAACACAATATAAATTAGCAGTAGAGTAAAGGAGACATAATTTCAATCACTCCATGGAAAAAGTAATAAAAAATTAGCAATGCCAATGAGAAACAAACCACAAAGTTTATGTTCGGTGGGTCAGTGCTTCTCCCCATAAGAAAATTAATGAGGTTTTAATTTTACATTTGGATGCGTGCAGACAAACTCCTTCAATAATGACAAGACAAGAAATTAAAAAACAACAAAATTAGAATGCCACTAAGTCCAGTATACTGCTTTTTGAATATATGGCTTTCTCTGCACTTTTAAAAGCAGTACTACCCTTACATTTCTCCATAATATAAGGTCTGCTACCATTAGCTGCTACTATCCCACATAGGAACAAGTCTTAATTCCTGAGTGGTGTGTACCTCAAAGACTGAGATCTTGCAGATGATGATTACATTGACATGGAAGTCAGCTCATTCTCCAACTTCTTCTGCCATTCTAATTTATCCTTATAAGCCTCATCAAATAAAACAAATTTCTATTTTCTAGACAAGAAAGAGCCAGGAAATGTACAATTGCATGTAATCGGACTAAACCCGGTTAAGCTGAATCAGCTGAAAACAGAATAGGCAGATTCAAACCATAGTATAGTATTATACCATGTGTGTTTAACATGTCTGGCCTTACATTGTTAATGGTCTACTCTTCAGCCTTCGCTTCAATTCTGGCAATTTGCATCCCCTTCTCAGCTATACAAGCTCGAAAACCTTGTGCATTCTCATTCCCATTCCCATTCCACCCCGAGCATCGCTGCCACGTCCCTGCTGAATCGTAGTTGAAGCAATCTGAAACTCGATGCTACAGATTTCATTCTCTGAGGGAACCCTAGCATTAAGTTCGTCCATTTTTTCCCCTGTTTCTAGTTTCGCCACACATGCTGCAGAGAACGCATTGCATTATTTCACATTACAACATAGGCAAAGATAAGCCAGTATTAAATGACAATAACATAAAAGTATCTTCACTCAATTCAACCAACCCAGTTGTATACACTGAACTGAACCAAATATTCATATTGATACCCTAAAGCTTTTTCAAATGAAAAATTAGACATATAAAAGGCAAAAATAACAAAGCGGATTTGTTACCTTTCTGATTTTGTGCCTGAATTTCGTTAATTTTAAGTTCAAGAACCTTGACAGCTTGACGCAGAGCATTCCGCGACTCTTGCACCTTCAAGTATTTCTTCTTCCACTGCGTGAGAGAAGGAAAATGGTTAAAAAAATTTTCTAAAAGAAAAAGGTGAAGTGAGAATGGGCAAGAGTGAATGAAAGAAAGGACTACCTGGTCACAGATAAAGCATAATTTAGCGACGGTGATAATGAGTTTAGGGTTGGAGAGGGACTTTAACTGAGCGAAGGAGAGGGTTGGGATGAATCGGCATCGATGAGGGCGGGTTTGGTGGGAAAGGAAGAGACTCTTGAGAAGAGGTGTGAAACGAGGGAGAGATTAGGGTCGTTGGGTACCACGAGAGAAGGTCTGAGAGAACGGAGTAGGGAGAGAACCAAGGGAGGTGGAGCCAACGGAGGGAGAGAACGGAGGAGAACACGGAGGGAGAGAGTGAGAGAACGGAGGAGAACACGGAGGGAGAGAGGACGGTTGTGGGGGAGAGGAAATTTTTAGAGAGAGAAATTTTCTTCTAGTGTCGCGCGGCGCTTTGGGGGAGACGCTGCGCGAACTAGGTTTAAACCACGGATTCTACGACGGTTATAAAAGGAACCGTCGTAGAATCCCCCTTTTACTCCTGCACCCCGAAGATTTTCTATTGACACCCACCAATTTTTTGAAATCCTAGTGCCTCTAGCCACTTTCTACGACGGTTGTAAGGCAACCGTCGTTAAAAACTTGATATTTTCTTTTTTCTTTTTTTAATTTTCCTGGACGTTTCAACGACGGTTGTGTTATGACCGTCGTTGTAGGGACTTTTAACGACGGTTCTTGTACAACCGTCGTTAAAACATTGATTTTTCTTTTTTTTATTTTTGCCTGTATTGTTCAACGACGGTTGTATAGGAACCGTCGTTGTATGTACTTTCCATGACGGTTCCCATACAACCGTCGTTGTTTGTTACGCAAATAATTTCAAAAATGCCACCGCGTCACTTTCCATGACGGTTGCTATACAACCGTCGTGGAATGGCCGTTGTAGAATGCTGTTTTTGTAGTAGTGTATGAGCATGACCTCTTTGTTCCAAACAACTTGACATGTGTCCCCATGGGGAAATGCTTGCCTGAGAATGAGATTGGAGTTTCCTTCTTAATAATTGTTGGATAACACCTCAAGCCATCTCGCAATCTCTACATTTAACACAATTTGGAAGGAACACCGACACCACTAACTCCCCCTCTTTCTTCCACATTCTCCCCAATGCTCTCCACAACTCTGCACTTCGAAACAAGATCAGTAGTACACAATTTAATTTTAATTAATTATATATGAAACATATATAAAAAGCTGAATGGATTAATTAGATTAATGTAGAGTTTGTGGTAGCTTGCTTATTGATGGATCCATTTTCCAAAAGGTTACATCAGAGTGACAGAAAGAAGTGCATAAAATCTTGATCCGGAGCTCCCAGGATTTGGGTGGGTCTAACTCAACTTCCTCTATAACAAGAGGCTTGCCTGATTTTCTGCATATTGCAGTTGTTCAATTCCAAGAGGACTAACTAATTAGATCATAGATACCAAATAGAGAACAACTCTAAAAGGAGAATAGTATTATGATCCTTTAGTACTAGGGGTGTAATAACTAGCTCCGCAAAGAGAAAAAAATGGAGAAAATTGTTACCCAAAAAAGTGGAGAATAAAGGAGAGATGGATGGAAGTAGAATTTGCAAACAAGAGTACACAAACCAGTTGAAAAGAGTTTCATTTCAGCAAAGTTCCAGCAATTTCAAACTTTGAAACCAAGCCGAAAATCAATAATTTAAGCACACTCCTTTAAGTACACAAATTGAGCAGCAACAAAATCCCCACAAGATGAACCCCAAACCAAAATACAATCCCTTACGTCTCTTCCTGACTACTCTAGAATATCTAATGTTTAGTTGCGTTTATACTAGCTACATCATTGCAATAAACGCTGAACTCACAGTGAGGTAAAATAACCCCACAATGACAAACAGAAACAAACAGAAACTATCAAAAACCAAAATTAGGTCATATGAAATGATAGATCTAGAAACCCAAATCATCCAGCACATGCAAAATCTTGACAGAAAAAAATCATCTAAACCTAAAACAAATTAAAACGAAATGAAGCATAATGCTAGTACTGAACTGTATTTGACAGAAACTTCATCCATGAAAAAAAAAATAGTATGTGTAAAAAATTGCACAAAAAAATGCAGAAAAGGAAAGTTAAGAACAAAAACGGTAAAAATGCATAAGCTTACCTTTTGGTTCCTCTAGCAGCTGCATGTGCGCGACACTGAGGTGGGGAGCAGCGCTACGGCGGAGAGAGGAAGGCCGAGGAAGGGGGACGACAGACAAACGGAGCGGCAACGGGGAGGAAAGCCGAGGGAAAGACGGCGGACGGAGATGCTTCTCTTTGAGACAATGTCGAGAGGGAGTGAGTGAGAGAGCTTAGGGTTTAGAGTGAGAAGATGGAGAGGTAACTGATCGGGTTCTTTAATTTATTGTGCACAATGCTTTTAAAAAGCAGGACGCTTCCTTGGAGCGTCCTAATGGGAGGGCGCTTCCTTGGAGCGCCCTTAACAACAATTTATATAAAAAACGCACCTAATGGGAGGGCGCTCACCGGAAGCGCCCTTAATACCTTAATACGAGGGCGCTTCCCTGGAGCGCCCTCAACAATTTTTAAAAAAATAAATAAATTTTTTGTCATTTTAGGGCACGTGTAGGAGCGCCCTGATAGAGAATAAAACACCAAATTCATGGCGCTCACGTGGAGCGCCCTTAACATTTTAATTTAAGAGCACTCCCACCCAAATTTTAAGCGCCCTAAAGTTAAAACGTTCATTTTAAACACTTACCAGCACAGGAGCGCCCTAAAGTAAGTGCTCTTATATCCCAAATTTGGCATAGTGCGTACAGTTGCAGACAATCATCATAAACGGAGATGCTAATTAATTAGATCTCCACGCTCCTACATACTTCTACACCTTATTTTTAATCTTGATTCTTCTCCAAATTTACCTCATACATCGCTAACAGATATGTCTTGGGTGAATATCATGTGTTACAGAAAGAAAATGGTAGGAGTCACTCAATGAAAATGAGAGATATAAATCAGGAGTATATGGAAGCATGGTTATGAAGGAAGAAAAATGTTTGTTCAATTGAAAGGGAAATTAAGCACGACCAAAAAAATTGAAGGGGGAAAGGATGAAGACACGTGATTTTAGAATTAGGATCCTCTCCAGTCCAGAAAAAACTGGACACAATCACAACCATTTAAAAAACTTATTTTACATATAAATTAAAGTGTGAAAAAACCAGTTAATTGGGTGCTTTAATCCCAGCAATTCATTATAATATGATGGTTGATAATAACTATTCTTATTCTCTCACATAAGAAAGTCATTCTCACTTGATATATATATATATATATATATATATATATATATATATATGAGGGTGTGAACCGTGTCCCCAATTGTTTCAACGGGCTTCACCCGGTTCCATTTTTTATTCCTCTCTTATCTATTTGATATTAAGATCAATCTTGAATCTAAGCGGGAACAAATAATAATATAAAAAGTTTTGTAAATTAATAATGATATTGATAAAGGGATAAAAAATTTGTATAATAATAAAGACATTAATAGTGATCAAATATGAGAAGGTAAGGAATTAAAATTAAAAAAAATAAAGAATTTTAAATGATTAATTTTTTTTATTTAATTATTGATTAATATTATGGAATATTAAAACTCATAATATATGTCAAATGAGATGAAAAACATGTGATTTTATAAAAGGATATCATAGGATAATATTACTTTATGAGAATTAAGATTGAAAAGTTAAATTTAATAGATAAAGATGGATTAAAATTTTCAGCTAATTAATTTTTTAATTTTTAATTAACTTATTACCTAATTGTTAATTAAGCGAGAAGTATATAAATGGTATGGTCAAAATATTAAGTACGGCTTGAACCAAATTAAATCCGTAACCTAACTTATGAAAACCCATTAGTCCGCTTGGCCTGCAAGAGTCAAGACGCGTTAAGTGAGTGCGCGCGTGTCCACGTCTTTCTCTCCTATTCCTTCCTTCAGAATAAAAGCCGCCGCAGATTCATTTGCCTTGGCCCACGCCAATGCTCCAGCGAGCGTTTCCCATGCCCATAAAACAATAGCAGCCACCACCCTCTTTCCTTCCTTTCAAACCTACACTCATCACTCCTAATAATTCATTCTTATTTTATTCACATATAGATCCAACTATCAAGTCACGCGGCGAGGCAGAAGATTCCGCCGACAACTTTTCTACGTATCCATCTCTATCCCCTTTGCAATTTTATTTTAAAAAAAATACTACTCCTACATGCATTTCTTTTATAATCATGGCATTAATTAAAGATAGTAGTAGTATGACAGGTTCACGAATTAAGCGCGTTGTTGATTTCTATTCCATCGCGGAGCCATCAAACAAAAAACTTCTCATATTCCGACAAATCATTACCTAATTCCGTGCATTACAATGACCCCACTTTAGCTCCGCAAATTAAATTAAAATGCTAACCAAAACACTACCCCTACAATCAAGTGTTTTAATTAATTAATAATTAATAAAATTACGATGAAAGAAAGGTGTGTCCGCAGCCGTAAGATAATGAAAATGGGTATGATGATGAGACGAGACCAACTTGTTTGTCTGCTGTCTGCACAACCCACATGCCACGTAATTCGGGGACTAGTATAGTAATTTGCCCCCATGCTCTATAGCCCCAAGCACAGTCAAATTCATCGTTGACTGTGTGCCCCTCTCTCTCTCTCTCACTCTTTCTTGGATTCATCATGCATCATCCCATGACCCATTGTCATGCCCCTCTTCCCCTTCTATAAAAGAACCCCATTCTCCCCCCCACTCTTATGCTTCTTACATGACCCATTTTTCCTCTCCCCACACTCTGCAACAAAACAGCTTTTCTGCAAACGATAAAAAATAAGTAAAACCAAACTAGTACTACTTTAATAGAATTATTACGTTTTATTATTATGGCGCCGAGGGATAAGACGGCTGGCGTTAAGGTGAACGGCAACAGTAACGGCACCGTGAAGGAGGTGCATTTTCGGGGTGTGAGGAAGAGGCCATGGGGGAGATACGCCGCCGAGATCAGAGATCCCGGCAAGAAGAGCCGTGTTTGGCTCGGCACCTTTGACACGGCGGAAGAGGCGGCGAGAGCCTACGACGCCGCCGCACGCGAGTTCCGTGGCCCCAAGGCTAAAACCAACTTCCCCCTCCCTTCAGACAATGTCAAAAACCAGAGCCCTAGCCAGAGCAGCACCGTTGAATCCTCCAGCCGCGACGCTGCCGCTGCCGTAGCCGATTCCTCGCCGCTGGACCTTAACCTGGCCCCTGCCGGAGCAGGATTCGCCGGCCACGTTCGTTTCCCCTTCCAGCATCAGTTCCCGCCGATGCCAGCGGCGAACCAGGCGTTGTTCTTCGACGCTGTCCTACGCAGCGGTATGGTGGGACCCCGTCCTGGCCAACGCTTCTTCGACTTTAATCTTCCGTTGGCGGCGAGTGAGTTTCACGCGACGGCAGGTGCACAAAGCGACTCGGACTCGTCCTCCGTGATCGATCTGAACCATCTGGAATATGATGTTAAAGGTGGTAGAGACTTCGATCTCGACCTTAACCACCCTCCTCCGGAAGACGACGTCGCTTAAACAAATCTGATCGATCTGAGTTTCATTTTTATTTTAATTTTTCCGGATTATGAGTTTCTCTTTAGTTTTATAAGTAGAGAAAATAGCAAAGTCCGATAAAGAAGAAGAAGAAGAAGGAAGTACTGTGTCAATACGTAGGCGATTAATTGTCTCAATTTTTTTTGCGACAGAGAAACCACCGGTTTCAATCTGTTGTTCGAAATTACAAAACTGTTTTCCAGTTTTTGTTTTTCTAATTAATGTGATCTTAGACTCAGATGTAATGTTTGTTTCTGGTTTTCAGCCCAACTTTCAGTTCAATGAAAATAACACGAAAAGTTTGCAGTATTTGATCTTTCATTTCGTATCAATTTTTTTGAGTTCATGTTTTGGCGTTGGTGGCGGTTTGTTGCCGGAATCTGTTAGGAGGATAGAAGGGACAAGGAAAGATGACGTGGATGGGGGTAGTTGTTGTTGTTATACTTGATTGACCCGCCGCCACGTGACAGGTGGCTCTATAGTGTAGTGTGTTTCCTGAAGAATAGATTTCTCGATTGTTCATTGGTGAGTGGGATATCATATAAGTCGAAGAAGACAGGTGTCACACTGTCATGTGCTGCGTGAGAGGAATATATAAGAAAAGAAAAATAACAAAAGTAAAAACATGGAGGAAAAAAAAAGTTTCCACACTTTTCTTGTTTGTTATTACTTGTTATCTACACAAAAAAAATGGTAGTTTACATTTGATGGGAGAATTGGGCCTGTTTGGTTGCATTTTCGTTTTCTATTTTTATTTTTTATTTTTTATTTCCTGAAATTTTACAAAGAAAAATCTGGAAAGGCTGGAAACAAAAATTTACTGTTTCCGGCATTTCCAGTTTTTTCCTTTGTAAAATTTCAGAAAACAGGAAACAGAGTGAAAACAGGAAATGAAAACATTTCATGTTTTCGTAAACCAAACATGCCCTTAATGATTCAAGGAAATCAACGATAGAAAGAAAAAAAAAATAGAGATGAACGAGTGATATGGTTAAAAGAAAAAAGATGAATTAAAAAAATAGAAACGATAATGTAATGCGGAAGGTGGCAAAATATCATTATTCTATCATTTCCTTTCTTGCCTTCATATGTACTATAGCCGTATAGGCAATAAATGAATTTCATAAATTACTTTTCGTTCCTTCGAGAAAATAATATAATTATAAAATTTTGTATCTAGCTCCTAAAATATTTTCCATTCCTTTACATAATGTGTTGCCAAATAATAGATAAACTTATCCTTCCAACCTTTATGTTTCGCTTTCATCCTATCCTATAAGAGACGTTTCAAAGAAAACCTTAATATGTTGAATGGAACTTGTTTCCGATGAGGATTGATTCAATTTTCTTTTTCTCGGGCTATTTCCCTTCTTTTCAATTTTGCGCGTTTCAAGTTATTTCCAGTGCATGCACAAAATAATAAAAAAAAAAAAGCTACCCTTCATTTGGGTTAGGTGTTTTTCTTTAATTTCATTTTTGGTTAAATTTAAATAAATATGTTTTGTGAATTTACAATGCATTCTATATTTTACTAACAAGCTTGCTTTTTTTGACAAAAAAAAAGGGTCATATAATCTTATATAAACAAAAAGTGGTTAATTATATATTTGTCCATGGGAGAGCGTATAAGTGGAATGCATTTGATCCATCGTGCCCTTTTAATTACACTAAAAAAATTATGGATTTAATCTCCATGATTCATTTTTTCTTCTCTTTCATGGTATTACTTATTACAAATATTTGATCTTCACTGAAAGGGAATTGAAAGAAAGCCATGGTGGTGCAAATGATTTACAATTTCTTAATGAACATTTAGCATGTTGGACTGATACAAGCACATATCACGTCGTTTTCATCACTTAAATCGGTAAAGTTTCCGGTATGCTGAACATTATTGAAGTATTAATTTGTAGTTCTTTACTTCTTTTGCTAGGCAGCAATATAGAGAATATAACTTATAAAACATATATATATATATATAGTTGCTTTCCTTAACACGGAGCTTGACTTTGTCTAGAACGGATCGGAATAGATTGTGTACAAAATAATTCTCTCTTAATCTTTGGACACATAAATAATATATTGTATATGCCTCTCCGTATATGCTCATTTTAAAAATAAAAACTCGAAAGCGAAAGATTGAACCAAAATCAGATGAAGGTTGAAGTTACTTACATGAAGGTTAAATTAAGATGAACTATTCCCTTGTGTAGATTATGCGCCTGCCGACTCCAACAGACCCCACAAAATATACAACTATACGTGCTTCACAGTAGCTTGGTTGCGACGTGCAAACCAAACTGCGCGTCTTTTTTATAGATTAGGTTAATTATATAATTAATCTATGGACTTATAAACTGTGCATATTTATGTATTTACTTCTCATTTATTCACCTTTTAAATTTTTATGTTTTTATTTATAATTATTTAAACAACTTGATGGTTCAATTCGTTAAAAAAATACTACTTTAACAACACATGCATTAATTAAATTAAGTCATCCTGTCCCATTTTGGTAGGGGCGGGTCAGTACTCAAGTAGTTCCCAGCTTCCATTTGTTTGGTACAGAAATCTTGGGCAGCAAGCACATGCTTCCTTCGGTTGGTACAGAAATGTAAATCTCTTCTCACTTTTTTGAGGGTTTTTTTTAAAACAAAAATTAATGTGGTCCTGTGGGCTGAATCTAGAGACTAGAGCTTGACAAGTTCTTCAGATGTTGCAATCACCGGCCATTTTATACAATTTTTATAAAGAATAAGAAAACTCTGCCGCGGAATATTTAACCGAGTGATCGATGCTTCTTTTGTCATTTCATTGCTTTGGCCTCTTGTGATTAGGATGTAAAATTCGTTCGTTGAAGGGTTCAATTTCAACTGATCATGCATGGACCTAGAGAAAAAGGGTTCATCTCATGTGAATCAGGCAGGTCTTAAAGTGTGAAACAAATCTAAATATAAAAATAAAATAATCAATAACTTATTTTTTTGAAATTGGACTGAACGAGAAAGCTATATGCATTCACTTTTGGAAAGCTAATGTTGAGATATGCGTAGTATATCGTGTGTAGCGCTTCTCTCTGAAAATGTAGAGTGAATTTGAAAAAAAAAATCTCTAGAAAGTAGAAATTAAGATTATATAAAAATATAAAATAAATTAAAAAGATAAAATAAATTTAATTTTTTCATAAATTTAAATTAATTATTTAAATTTAAATCTTTTATAATGGGGTTCAAAAAGCACTTTTAAATTGACGTTGAGCCTGTTTGGGTGAAACTTCTATAGAAGTACTTCTAGGTGAAAAAAATAGCTTAAATCAAAGAGATCAAATGCATTTAACTTCTCCATAAGTTAAAATTAGTCTTTGTAGACCACCTACTCCCAAAGCTCTCCCATTTAACTTCTCCAAAAGTAACTAATTTTAACTTATGGAGAAGTTAAATGCATTTGATCTCTTTGATTCATGCTATTTTTTTCACATAGAAGTACTTCTGCAGAAGTTCCACCCAAACAGACTCGTTATGGTCAGTTTAGATGAAATTTTTGTAGAAGTCATTCTAGGTGAAAAAAATAAAAATGAATTATAGATATTAAATGTATTTAATTTTTTTATAAGTTGAAATTAGTCTTTGTAGTCCAAAAGTTCTCTCATTTAACTTCTCAATTAGTAATTAATTTCAATTTATGGAGAAATTAAATTCATTTAATTAACTTCTTTGATACATTCTATTTTATCTTCTAAAAATTTTCTGCAAAAGTGTATCCAAACTGGGCCTACGTCTCAAGTGAGTAAATAAAGGTATATTTACTATATTGAATTTTTATATATGGATTATATATATTATGATACATTTTAATTTAAATTAAATTAACGGTAGATATATCCTTACTTGTTCACTTTATACAACCTCACTTTACCGTAGTCTTATCCAAATGAGGTACTAAGGTACAAGTTAAAGTTTAAATAAAAGAAAAATACACGAGTCATAAAAATGTTAGTTTTGTGTATATAACTAGTATGGAACCTGCAATATAACAAACATACATTTGATATGATAATATTCTTTTATATATAACTTAGTATAGAAGTGAGAAAATAGTTTTTCTTCAATGTTAACTATATTTTCTCTAATTTTTTTTCCTTTTATGGATAGCTACAAAAAAAAATCATAACAAAATTCAAAGGTCTCATCTAAATAAAAAAAAAGTATCAAGATATATAACTATTTATTTGTTTTATATTTTGAATGGATGCAATAGAATTTGTTTATAAAATTCTCTTATTTTATTTATCTTTTTATACATAAAGTTTTACTATTATCTTTTTTTTTGTTTAATCATAGGTATCCTCCACGGGAGACAATCATGTTCGAGTCGAGAATATCCACATCATAATGGAGCTAGCTCTCCCAGCGGGACTATTATCTTTCATTTGTCACACATATGTCAATAATTAATTTTTAATCAACAACATCATTACTATTTAACATTGATGTGTGTGACTATTTACAATAATACACACTAAAGGAGTGTGAATAAAAATATATTTAAGAGATGAAAATTAGTTATTTAAATATTCACTATGATCTCTTTTCTATCAAGTTTTATAATGGTAATTAAGAAGCACGCATGCAATTAAGTGCTGACCAATAAAAACAAAAGGAAAAAGAAAAAAACTATAACAATATTGGGGTTTAGATGGTTGAACACTAATTTAAAGAATATATTAAGCTACTCGAAAATTATACAGTTATAAGTTATAAAGTCACTTAATCATAAAATGTCTCACCCATAAAAAAATAAGAGCAAATGCAAGGCGATAACATATTGCTAAAATAATTTGTTTATTAATTAAATTAATTTATTAATTATTTTAAAATATAACTTTTAAATTTACTTTGTTTTTTATATTTTTAAATTGAACTTCAAATTTCCTAAAAATATTTAGTTTAATATATAAGATTATTTCAAACATCATTTCTACTATCTCTATAATATCATATTAAATATCATTATTTTCATGTACTTTTTCCATTTATTTTCTTTTTACTTCTCCCTCCAATAATGGACTATCAGAGTTTTGACACTCATAAAAGTAATAAATTTTTTGCACTCCTTTATTTTAAAATATAAAATTTAAAAATATTTTATTTGTTATAATTCAAAATAAATTTTTATTTTAAAAAATATTTACTTAACATATATATAAGATATTTGCTTGTTAAATTATAAAATGGAACTATTGATTTAACCCCAAGGGGTTGGTCGAGTGGAGCAAGCCAGGGTCTCGTACCTGACAGGTCGCAGGTTTGAACCCTCAATCGTCCCCTTGGGGTGAGGTAAAATGTAACCATCCCCTCACCCTAAATTTTAAACTCATAAAAAAAATTATAAAATGGAAAAAGCTAACGAGGGCATTAATTGATATATAAAAAATAGAAAGTTTTTATTGGAGCGTGTAATATTTAATGTTACAAATGAAATTAATGTTGTGATTTTCAATAAATTTTTTTTATATATGCCTTCTTAACAGGCACTCGTTGTTAGTTATAAAATATATAAGAATCTTTAAACTTCATTTTTTTTTCTTTTTCTCTCTCTTTATTTATTATCTTCTTAATTATCACCACTTTCACCTAGCTACTTTTCATTTATTTTCTCTCCATCCCTCTCATTGCTGCATTTTTTCTTACACCCAAAAGTAAACTATCAAAGTTTTAATACTCTTAAAAGATATTAACGATTTTTTCATTTTACTTTATTTTACACCACAACTGTTTTTTTTTTTCACTTCTCTCTATTTCATGCCACATCTTTCATCTTTTTTTCTCTTTATTTCCTTTTTCTTGTTTATTTATACTCCTCTATTCCATACACTCCCCGAATCGAAAAATTAGGATATCAAAGCTTGAATATTAAAAAAGAGTAATGTTTTTTTCACTATTTTAAAACTTTTTTTACACCTCATTTCCCTTTATATCTATCTCTCTTACTTTACTATCACAACAATATTAAATCATTCACCCTTTGTTTTCTATTTTTCATTTTTTATTTTATCTCTCTTTTCTACACTTATCACACCCCAAAAATAGGGTACCAAAGTTTTAATACTCTTAAAAAAACTCGTTTCTTTCATACTCCTTTATTCAATTTTTTTCTTCCACGCCTTTTTTTTATCTTTCTTCTTTTCTTATCACTTAAAAAAATTAAATAATAAAAAGTACCAAATCATAATACTACCTCTAGTCCTATTTATGAGAAAAATTCTTGGTCCTAACTCCTAAATATAAGAACGGTAATAAATTAAAAGTGGAAAAATTTTATTGGAAAATGCAACTATCACAACATTCAATGCATTTGTAATATCAAATGTTACATTTTTCAATAAAATATTTCCACTTTTAATTTATTATCATGTGCAATGGTTGCACATGGTAGAAAAATGGATATAAGAAATATGGTACTATTTCAAGTTGTATTAATTATGAAGTTTCTATTATACCCTTAATTTTTTGTCAACTATGCTAATTGTTTCCCGTACTATGCTATTTTCAATGACCAACTATTGGAGTTTGGGTTACTACTCATTCATGGCTTTAATTAAGAGAAATTTTATCAAAATTTTAATTATTTAAAAGGAAGGGTATTTTTAAAATAAAATTAAAAATTGGAATTATTATATACAAGTTAACTTTTTCAAGGCATTTTTTTTCTTGATAATTTTATCCTATATATTTTTTATAAATAGGATTGAAGATAGTATTATAGAAAGAAATCTTGTCACACATCTCAATAAAATGAATAAATTATTTTGAATTTTTAAGTGAATAGTAACACACAATAATAAAAACCAATAGAATTTTATAATTATATATAAATAGATAGATATAGATTAATATTAGTCACCATGGTTAATGTCTCTTAATCTACACTTACCACACTCCAAAAATATGGTACCAAAGTTTTCATTTCAGTAATGAATTGGTCTTCAACCAATCAGTGCCCTAAGTCAATGATACTTGTTTAGGAATTAATCGTCGTTTCCTTCAGGATTGCTATCAGGAACCTGCTAGTAATATTCCCATTATAAACCGTCATGAAGAAGTTATTGTACGTTGGAAACCCCCTCTGAGTGGCTGTTGGAAGTTTAATACAAATGGTTCTGTTCGTGATCATGGTAGGAGAGCGGCTTGTGGTGGTGTGCTTCAGGATCATCATGGTAATTGGATTATGGGGTTCTCTAAGAACTTGGGTTCATCATGATCATCTGTGTTTCTGGCTAAACTCCAAGGTATTTTGACAGCTTTGGAAATTGCTTGGAATCGTGGTATTCAGAATTTATGGTTGGAATATGACTCCAGATTGTTGTTACTTAATCAAGAGACCTCCTCTAATCATCCTTACTATAATTCAAAGAACAAAGCATCTTCTTGAAGGTAATTGGATTGTCAATATCACCCATTGTGGAGAGAAGCTAATGGTGTTGCAGACAGATTGGCGTGTCTGAGTCATTCTGGTAGCTTCGAAGTCAACCTTTTTTATAGTCCTCCAATATGTGTTTCTTTTAATCTACTGTTTGACAACTGTGCATGGGAGTTTAATTCCCACACTAGTTGCTGTGTAATTTTTGGCTTAGTGTCACCTCCTATAAAAAATGGTTTTCATTTTTCAACTATCGTTTCAACTTCTATCTAATTTTTTAATTTTAAACTAATTTTATCACACACATTCTGTCTTTCCAAATCGATCAGCATGCACACATATTAATTTTTTAGTTAAATTTATTGAATATTTTTAATTAAATTAGTTATTTTTTTTATATCCAGCTAGCTTTTCCATTTTTATTTAATTTTTTAGCTAGTTTGATAAAGTTTTGAATGCAAGTATATTTTTAGTTTTAATTTATTTATTCTTATCATTAAAATATATTTTTTGTTAATATATTAATCTGATGGAGAATAGCGCGTGAAGTAGAGTTGAGCTGAATGAAAGGCCCGGGAAAGGAAAGGTTATGTTGATTATGTTGAGTGGCTCAGAATGAATACAGATCCCATTTGGCACGCACGTGTAATGCAAGAACCGTGGGACCCAGTGATGCAACCGCAGCCCTGCTTTTGGTGGGACCTTCCCCTGCTCCTTCATAAATACTAATCATATTATCTACCATCAATATTCCCTTTTACTTTTTAAATATTTAATGTCTTTTCCCCACCTACAACAACTATACGGAGTAATCCTCCCGTCCTATTTATAAGAACTTTTTTTGGGTGAGTCTTAGTCCTTTTTATAAGAACTTTTTCATATTGTCCTATGCATTAATTATTTCTTGACCAAAATACCCCATTAGTGAAGGTAGGTGAGTAATTAATTAGTGGAGAGAGTATCACACAATAGAGTAATTAAATAGAAAGAGAAAGATAATGGGTCTCAATAAATTCAAGGGCAATTCAGGAAATATGATACACATTCATCACAAATTTATTGCAACCAACTAAATTAACCAACTTCCTTAATCTGCGTGAAGTAGTTAAAATGTTCTTATAATTAGGACCGGAGGGAGTATAATTTAAGAAATATTTAAATTATTATTTTATTAAATATTTTTAATAAAATCTTGAGTCAGGTTTTCGAAAGTTTAGAAAGCACGCGAAAAAAATCTGAAATATCGGTTTTTTTTTATCAACATGACATAAATTGTGTTCTACCAAAATAACCTCAAATAAAATTTGGTTAATAAATAATTAGTTATCTTACGGATTAGGTAAAATTCAATCATTTTCCATAGCACTGTGTCTGCGCCAACACTTTACTCCCGAGTGTAACGTTTCATAAGTTTTTATTAAAAAAAAAACAGTTATCTATTTGAAACAAATGATTCGTGCTTTACTTTGTCAATTTGATATGCCAATTGCCAACATGTTACTTTGTTATGAAAAATCAACAAGTGGGGAAAATAATTGAGGATTCTCTCTGTGTTTCTGTTTCTGTTTTAGAATATTTATGGATTTGGTTCTCAGCTCGAGATTTCTATCTCTTCCGTTGAAATGGATAATCATACACATATGTAATCATACTCACATAACTGTAATATAATATAGAGTTTGTTTAGTAAAATTAGCGCAGGGGCTCAAATATTTAATATAATTTGTTAAGTCAGATTGATGCTTACTAATTGATGTACACACTCGGTAATCCCTTTACAATAATTAAACATGTGTTACCCTTAAATCATATTTTAATATGCAAATGAACTATTAAATGGCGATAAATGAGTTATAAAAAACTTTTAAGCAAAGTTTAGCATTTAAGCAAAAATTTGTATTTTTTAACGATTTTTAATCATTGACAACTAATTTTACATTTTATTTTTTATTTTTGAACTTTAGAATATATAATATGAAATTTTGAGTATCCATTTTATTAGTTTTGAAATTTCACCCGAAATATTTATTTCAACTTATAGCCCCTGGTTGTTTGAGTAGAAATGAGGGAGAAGAGAAGTGAGATGGGTGGAAGTGGAGGAAGATAGACTTATTTCCCTTGTTTGGTGGCACAATGGAAATGAGTAGAAATGCACTTTTTCGGTGGGTCCCACGCCTTTTGTATTTCTCTCAAATTTTGTGGAGAAATGCACTTTATGGTGGGTCCTACACCACCCCTTTCACATTTCTCTTCTATTTCACTCACACCAAACAACCTACTCTCACATCTCTCTTCTGTTTCTCACTCGTTTCACTCACACCAAACAACCCTTATTTCTCCTCTATTTCACCTTATTTCTCTTATTCCCACTTCTCTTCTATTCATTTCTTTTCTCTCCATTTCTCTACTCTCACCAAACAAAGCCATAGTGTCTTATGGATTGATACTCAACGTATAATTAGAATAACTAATAAAATATGATACCGCACTTAGAGCCTGTTTGGGTGGAACTTCTGCAGAAGTACTTCTAGGTGAAAAAAATAGCATGAATCAAAGAGGTCAAATTCATTTAACTTCTCCATAAGTTAAAATTAGTCTTTATAGATCACCTACTCCAAAAACTCTCCCATTTAACTTCTCCAAAAATAACTAATTTTAACTTATGGAAAAGTTAAATGCATTTAACTTCTTTGATTCATGCTATTTTTTCACCTAAAAATACTTCTACAGAAGTTTTACCCAAACAGACTCTTAATTAGAAAAATTTGTCTTTAAAACATTGTTTAACAATAAAATGGATTAAAATATGATATATATATATATATATATATATATTAAGAAATGAGATTATAGAATTTAAAGGGTAAAATAACATTTTAGTCCCTATAAAATACGTGAGTTTTAATTTTCGTCCCTGTAAAATTTTTCTTTTTTATTTGATCCTTATAAAATATTTAAGCTATTTTTTTAGTCCCTATTGTTCATTCCACTATCAATTACGAATGTCTCGAACGTCCATCACAATTAGTAGTCATATGTATTGTACCTTGGCACATTATACAACAGTGTTAGCCTCTTTAAACACATTCAAAGACTATTTATGATATATATGAAGGAAGAAATGTACAAAGAATTTATGTTCAAATTGACCATGAAATTTGACTTTTTAAATGAGTTTAAGGAAGGTAACACTCTTATATAATGTGTTAGGGTACTTTTGAAGTATTGTTGGCTATTATGGGTGTTCGACACATCCACAATTAACAGTAGAACCAACATCAGGGACTGAAAAAATATCATAAATATTTTATAAGGATGAAATAAAAAAGAAAAATTTTCCAGGGACGAAAATCAAAACTCGGATATTTTATAGGGACTAAAATGTTATTTTACCCAAATTTAAAATAAGAAAGCTTTCTTAAAAAAATAATTTACAGGAAAAAAAATGAATGATGATGATCATGAATTCAAGATTCCATAGAAGAAAGAAGAAATTAATAATCATTATTTAATGAAAATAGTTGAGTGCAGGTGCAGTAGTGAAGAAAAGGAAAAAGGAAGAGAGGGGTGCGTGAGTCGAGGTGACGTGTCGGGCAGAGATAGACAGCTACGCCGGCGGGTCGGCGAATTTGCGTAGAAAGGAAAAGCAAATGGGTGGGTGGGACCCTTTGTGGGCTGCTGCTGCATTCGGTTCCGTTTCATTCAAACAGTGGAACGTTACGTATGAGGGAACGAATATTCTCCTGTTATTTTTTTATACGGTTTTGATAAAATTATGTAAAAGATCAACAAAAAAAATCATTTTTTTCTAACATAAGATATTTGTGAGTGATAGTAAACGAAAGGATGTTGTTATTAGAGTAAGGCTGAAGATATGGAAATACGTTTTAATTTTTTTCGGTGAGCTTCTTGTTTTTATTACTCCATCCGATCCTATTTATAAGAACTTTTTAACCACTTCACACGAATTAAAGAAGTTGATTAATTTGATTGATTACAATAAATTTGTCATGATTGTGTATCATATTTCCTAAACTACCCTCGAATTTATTATGTTTCTTTTTCTATTTAACTACTCCCTCCGGTCCTATTTATAAGAACTTTTTTGGAGGTAAGTTTGGTCCTTTTTATAAGAACTTTTTCAGATTTTCCTATGCATTAATTATTATTTGACAAAAATACCCCATTAATGGAGGTAGGTGAGTAATTAGTTAGTAGAGAGAGTATGACACAATTGAGTAGTTAGATAGAAAGAGAAAGATAATGAGTCTCAATAAATTCAAGGATAGTTTAGTAAATGTGATACACATTCATGACAAATTTATTGTAATCAACTAAATTAACCAACTTCCTTAATCTGTGTGAAGTAGTTAAAAGGGTCTTATAAATAGGACCGGAGGGAGTATTCAATTGTGTTATACTCTATCTCTCTACTAATTAATTACTTACCTATCTCCACTAATGGAGTACTTTTGTCAAAGAATAATTAATGTATGAGACAGCCTGAAAAAGTTATTATAAAAAGGACCAAGATCCTCCTTAAAAACGATTCTTATAAAGAGGACCGGAGGGAATATGAGAAAACGTGTTATTTTAGATATTTGTAAGGATTTTTTATTTTTAAAAATATATAGAAACAAAATAAATTGGGAGCAAACCTTTAATTAGTTAAACACTATTTATTTAATTTTGTTTGTATAAGTTAAAAAAACTGTACAGACAACAGAAAAATATATATTATGAAATTCATTCTTGGTACAATTGAATAGAAAATTTTAAAAAATAAATGAGAATAGTATTCGATTTTTTTACTGAAAATTAAGAAAATAAACAATTAAATATTACCATGAAATAAAAAATATTAATCAATCTAACCGACAATATTATTTTAATATAATTTTTATGAATAAAATATATCTTTTCCAACAAAGATAACAAAATATCCCATTAAACATGTTAAGAGTTGAATATTTAATTGGTTGATAATTTTTTTTTATTATCATGACCTTTTGACAAGATTTTAAAAGAGAGATATGGGATTTATATCAAATAAACTTATGTGCAATGCTGATTTGACAAGACAAAAAAAAAATGACAAATTAAGAACAGATTTTATGACAATTAGAATTATTGAATAAAAATTAATGTTACAATTAGATAATTTCATAAAAAACACATTTTTTTTTTGTTACACAAGGGAAAGCATAAAAAACACATTTAATACGTGTGTCGCAAATAATTCATCACTTATATATAAAGCATTGATAACAAAATTTAATTCTTCTTATTATAACATCATTAATGATGAAAAACTTATTAGTATCTAAAAAGTGTTTATTGCATAATGTTAACCTTATCATAAAGTTTTACATTGAGTTTAATTAGTATGCATTGACAGTGTAAAAGAGTTTTACATTGACATTTAATCATGATTCTTCATTTATATGATTTTTAAAATATTAATTAGTAAATCAACAAACTTACCATAAATAAAGGGTTTTGATTAACCGTCTGTGTAAAAATTTTCACACTATCAGTGCACAATTCTTTTTCTCTTTTTTATATGTGTTTTTTTTAAGACCATATGTATCCTCCACGGGACATAATCCTCTTGGACAGGGGTATTCTTACCCATGGATCGAACTCGATATCATTGGTTAAGTTGAAACAATCCTTTACGAGCTCGGTGGTTATTTTTTTTATAAGTTCAAGATAATGTTTAATCTATTTTTCTCAATTAATTATCAATATGCATTAAATGTTTCACTGTTTCACTATCAAAGAGGGCTATTGTAAAATAAATAAGAGTATAATAGAAAGTTTGAAAATAAGTTTTATAAAAAATTATTAACTGGTTTTTTTAATCTATTTGGCTTTTATTAAAATGGACAAATAAATAAAGGTAAAGATAGTAGTATTGGTGATAATCATGAAAAATATCCTTTTATTTTCTATTACTAATGACGAATTATTGGTTATTTGGTTAGTAAGGATTTGAAACACGTATCATACTTCCTCTCGTTCCAGTTATAAGACAACGTTTGAAGTTTTTTATCATCCTATTTATAAAACAAAGTACGTACATAAATCTATAAGCGTTTATTATTTTTTCTCATGTTTACCCCTTTTGACTATTAAAGGTTTTAAGTGACACAATTATCATGATAGTAGAGTTTAGTTATGGGTTGGTGTACTTTGTTATGGGTTGGAGTACCCCTTGTACTCCATTTAATTCATTATTTTGCTTATATAAAAATTATAGTTTAATTTTAAATAAGGCTAAACTTGTAATCTTGTAGAGTAATTTCTTGAAAATTAATATATTAATTACTTTTCTTAATGTGTGTTTTTATCTGAATTGCCTTATAAATAGGACCATGGGAAGTAGCATTTTATACATTTAAGAAGGGGATTTTAAATTTAATATATGATTTTTTAAAAAAAGTATATGAATTTTTAAAAATATAACCAAAAACTATTTAAGAGAAAGAATATTTAAAATAATAAAACAAGTTTAGTTGATTTAACTAGATAATTAAATACATATAATTTGTTAGAATTTAATAAAAAAAGAGCAATTTTTAATATTAAACATTAAAAAGCATTTTAGTTAAATTTAATCAATTGTAAATCTATAAACATTCCCATAATTGTAAAATTTGGAGTATTTAAATTTTATACTTTTACTTACCATATCAAATTAATAGCAAATAATATTTGTCCCACAATTTTAAAAGACTCATCTTTTTAATCAATTCATCTCTTTTGTAACAAAAAAAAATCAATTCATCTCCTCTTTTTAAACGCATGGTTTCAATATTTAAATAAAATGTTTTTTTTTTTTGGTTGATACACGTGAAAAGGAGTTTGATACACGTCTGAGATATATTAAAGTGAGAGAATGAAGAGGGTAAATCCAAAAGCAACAACCATAAGAAAGTGAAATGATAGAAAATTAAAAATTTGGTTAGGTGTGGGTATGGGCGGCTGCTGGCTTTTTAATTTTTTTTAATTGGACAAACTACTATCAATCAGTTTTATTTTTGTTGTGAATTGATGTGACACCTTTTGTGAAAAGGAGAAAGAATCAGAACAAAATAAAATAAATATAAAGGCGGCAGCTCCCTCGGGTCCCGTCGCGTTCCCATGTATCCTTCCCAGGCGCGTTGAAAATAGTGTATTTCAAAGATTTCAATTTGACCTTTTTGCCCTATTTTTAAGGTCAGTTTTGTTGTTTTCTTATTTTTATTATTATTGTTTTATTCGGTTTGATGAGAGAATTATGGAAAAGAAAAATATAGAAAATGTTAGCAATTAGACGTTAGTTTCTATTTTTTTGGTTAATTGTATTTTTCTGTTTTGATTAGTATGGTCAACTCATGACCTTTTATTTAGGGATAAGGTGCCATGTATTTAGGAAACCACCCACGAATTCATATGTGGAGTTAGTGGGTGCAGAGTCAGTTTTTTTTCGTATTTGGTTGTATGGCTATAAAGCCTCAAGTCTGCTTTTGAATTCAATAACACGAGATTTCACAAAAACAGAGAAAACCTTACCTTTGTGTTCACAATTGGTATCAGAGCTCCGTCATAGGGGCCTGATCCAGAATTTTATCGAGTGTGAGAGAAACAGTTGTGAGTGAGTGTGTGAGCGCACCTGTGAGTGAAAGAGACCAACAACTCCCTCGAAAAGAAGAAGAAACATGGCAGAATCGAACAACAGCAAATATGTGCAACCTGCAATCCCTAGATTTGATGGACATTATGATCATTGGGCGAAACTCATGGAGAATTTTCTTCGCTCTAAGGAGTACTGGCATTTGGTAGAGCATGGGATCTCAGTTGTTACAGATAAAACAACTGTGTCAGAAGCTGAACTCAAGGCCATGGAAGAACAAAAACTGAAGGACTTGAAGATAAAGAACTATCTGTATCAAGCCATTGATCGTGAAATTTTAGATACTATACTCAATGATGATACGTCCAAAGACATTTGGGACTCTATGAAACAAAAATTTCAAGGGTCTACAAGGGTGAAAAGAGCACAATTGCAAGCTTTGCGTCGAGAATTTGAAATGCTGCAAATGAAGGAAGATGAAACAGTGAATTCATACTTTGCCCGCACCTTGAAAATTGCTAAAAGTATGAAGGCGTGTGGAGAAAGCATGCGGGAGGACATTATTGCTGCAAAAATCTTACGGTCCATGATTCCGAAATTTAATTATGTTGTGTGCTCAATTGAAGAATCCAACAATTTGGATACTATGACAATCGATGAACTGCAGAGTAGTCTTTTAGTTCATGAGCAAAGGATGGTGTGTCATGAAGAGGAGGAACAGGCACTGCAGATTACCTATGAAGATAGGGGAGGAAGAGGACGAGGAAGAGGAAGAGCAAGGGGAAGAGGTTCTTTCCGTGGCAGAGGAAGAGGGAGACAGTCAATCAACAAAGCTGAAATTGAATGTTTCAAGTGTCACAAACTTGGACATTTTCAATATGAATGTCCTACCTGGGAGAAAAAAATAAATTATGCTGAGGTGGAAGATAAGGTAGATCAGGAGGATGAACTCTTGCTAATGGCTTATCTTGATTTTAAGCAAGGAACGATAGAGGAATGGTTTCTCGACTCCGGGTGCAGCAACCACATGAGTGGTAACAAAGACTGGTTCTCAGAATTAGATGAGAACTTTAGACATGCAGTAAAACTTGGCAATGACACTCGAATAGTTGGAATGGGGAAAGGAAGTGTCCGGTTGAATGTTAATGGAGTCACACATGTAATCTCACATGTGTACTACGTTCCAGAACTGAAGAACAATTTGCTAAGCATAGGACAACTCCAAGAGAAAGGCTTGTCTATACTAATTCAGAACGGGAAGTGTAAAGTCTCTCATCCTGAAAGAGGACAGATTATGGAAATAGATATGAAGGGAAATAGGATGTTTGTACTAACAGCTACCAAGGCACCCTTGAATTCAACATGTTTTCAGATGGAACTAGAAGAAGGGTCACAGCTTTGGCACAACCGATTTGGTCACTTAAGCTACAGTGGTTTGAAGACACTTTCCTCCAAACAAATGGTGAATGGACTGCCTACTGTCATAGTTCCAAGAGAGATCTGTACGCACTGTTTGGCTGGGAAGCAACACCGAAAGCCTATGCCCAGGAAAAGTCTATGGAGAGCATCAAACAAACTTCAACTTGTGCATGCAGACATATGTGGACCTATCAATCCAATATCAAGCAGCAACAAGAGGTATATTCTGAGTTTCATAGACGATTTCTCCCGCAAAATCTGGCTTTATTTCCTGAATGAAAAATCAGAAACTTTTTCACTCTTTAAAAGGTTCAAGGTGCTAGTTGAAAAGGAAGCTGGTGTAAGCATTGGATGTTTGAGGACAGACAGAGGAGGTGAATTCACTTCAAATGAATTTGGTGAATTTTGTAAAAGCCATGGCATACGTAGGCAACTGACTGCAGCCTACACACCTCAGCAGAATGGAGTTGCTGAGAGGAAGAACAGAACGATTATGAACATGGTGCGGTCTATGCTGATTGAAAAACAAGTTCCTAAAATATTTTGGGCCGAAGCTGCAAGGTGGTGTGTTCATATTCTCAACAGAAGTCCTACAGTAGCCGTACAAAACAAAACTCCCGAAGAGGCATGGAGTGGAGTGAAGCCTACTATTGATTACTTTCGAGTATTTGGATGTTTGGCTCATGTCCATGTACCAGGTCAACACAGAGTAAAACTGGATGATAAAAGCAAGAAATGTGTTCTCCTAGGAGTAAGTGATGAATCAAAGGCATATCGATTGTTTGATCCTGTCAACAAAAAGGTTTTAATCAGCAAAGATGTGGTTTTTGAGGAACAAAAAGGCTGGAATTGGAAGCAAAATGCAGAAGAACATCAACAGAATATTCTAGAGTGGGGAGATAATGAAGAGTATGTGAGTGATTCCGAAGAGCAGTCCGAAGAAAATGTTGTGGAAAGTACTGGTGCTCAAGAAGCCGAGGATAAAAATGAAGATGCTGAGAATAGTTCTGCAGGTACCTATCCTAATGACTCTCATATTATTAATTATGAAACTCCAGTTGAAGGGAGGGTTAGGAGGGATAGGAGAGAACCAGTTTGGATGAAAGATTATGAAAGAGGAGAAGGTCTATCAGATGATAATGGCCTACATGTAATGATGGTCACCGAGGATGACCCAATCTCATTTGAGGAAGCTGTTAAGAGTGAGAAGTGGAGAAATGCAATGATGAAAGAGATGGAATCAATAGAGAAAAACATGACTTGGGAGCTGACTGATCTGCCAAGAGGAGTAAAGCCAATTGGAGTCAAATGGATCTTCAAAACCAAATTTAAAGAGACTGGAGAAATAGACAAGTTCAAAGCCAGGTTAGTAGCTAAAGGGTACGTGCAACAATATGGAGTGGATTACACGGAGGTATTTGCCCCGGTGGCCAGACTTGACACAATTCGCTTAATACTTGCTATAGCAGCCCAGTATAGCTGGAATGTGTTTCAACTAGATGTGAAGAGTGCCTTTCTTCATGGTGAACTTAAAGAGGAGATCTATGTGCAGCAACCAAATGGTTTTGTGAAAAAGGGTGAAGAAGAGAAAGTGTACAAATTAAAAATGGCACTTTATGGCCTTAAACAAGCACCGAGAGCTTGGTACAACAAAATAGAGGCTTATTTTGTTCGAAATGGATTTGATAGATGCCTTTGTGAACATACACTGTTTACAAAATCAAAGGAGGGAGGTAAAATTCTAATTGTAAGTCTCTATGTAGATGACTTAATATATACGGGAAATGATGGAAGTATGTTTGATGAGTTTAGAAGATCCATGATGACAGAATTTGATATGTCAGATTTAGGCAAAATGAGGTACTTTCTTGGTGTTGAAGTTATGCAGAATTCAAGTGGAATCTTCATATGTCAGAGGAAATATGCTCAAGAAGTGCTGTCACGGTTTGGCATGGAAAACTGTAATGCAGTCAAGAATCCAATTGTTCCAGGCACAAGATTGTCAAAAAATGATGCAGGAACCAAGGTTGATGCAACTCTGTTCAAACAAGTAGTTGGCAGTCTTATGTATTTGACTGCAACTCGTCCAGATTTAATGTATGGAGTAAGCTTGATCAGCAGGTTTATGTCCAGTCCCACTGAATCTCACTGGTTTGCAGCCAAAAGAATATTAAGGTACTTGAAAGGAACAATTGAACTAGGCATTTACTACAAGAAAGGGGAAAATGCAAAGATTGTAGCATATTCTGACAGTGATTTTGCTGGGGATATAGATGATAGAAGAAGTACTTCTGGATTTGTATTTCTATTTGGCTCTGGAGCAGTCTCATGGTCCTCAAAGAAACAACCAGTGGTCACATTATCCACCACAGAAGCTGAGTATATAGCTGCTGCCTCTTGTGCGTGTCAATGTATTTGGATTAAAAGGGTGTTGGAGAAGCTAAGCCTTGAAGAACAGAAGAACACACTGATTCTCTGTGACAACAATTCCACGATACAATTATCAAAGAATCCAGTGTTTCATGGGAGGAGCAAACATATAGACATTAAATTCCATTTTTTAAGAGACTTAGTGAAAGATGGAACTATCAAGTTAAGTTACTGTAGCTCACAGACTCAGGTTGCTGATATAATGACCAAGCCTCTCAAGTTAGAGCAATTCTCAAAGCTGCGAAGAATGTTAGGCATGTTGGAAGCTTCAGAGATAAACTAAATGCCACTGCATCTAGTTTAAGGGAGGGAATGTTAGCAATTAGACGTTAGTTTCTATTTTTTTGGTTAATTGTATTTTTCTGTTTTGATTAGTATGGTCAACTCATGACCTTTTATTTAGGGATAAGGTGCCATGTATTTAGGAAACCACCCACGAATTCATATGTGGAGTTAGTGGGTGCAGAGTCAGTTTTTTTTCGTATTTGGTTGTATGGCTATAAAGCCTCAAGTCTGCTTTTGAATTCAATAACACGAGATTTCACAAAAACAGAGAAAACCTTACCTTTGTGTTCACAAACAAAAATAAGAAAGGGAGAAAAAAAAGTGAGAAGTAAAAAAGATTTATATGTTGTTTAGTATGAGAAATGTGGGAAAAATTAAAAAAAAAATTACAAATAGACCGCAATATATCTTAAATATATATTTGTTTTAATAAAATTGTGCAATCAGTTATAGGGGATATAAGGAAATAAAAATGTTCAACCTTCTTTCTTCAGCAGAGATTGTTGAAAGTGTGGGATCTGTACTTTTTTTTTTTCCTTTTTCCCCTCTCTCCCTCTTCTAAACAAAATAAGCATGCTTTTGACTTTCTTCGCGTTTTCTCTGTTCCGAGTTTATTTTCTCAGTAAATTAACTTTACCGAACAATAAGTATAAAAGCGTCGAATTATTTTATTCTTTTATTTCTAAAAGCAAAAGTAATAAAAAAAATTACGTGATTTATGCTATTTATTTAAAAATGAACTCTTATTACCACAATTTTATCATTTAAAATGGTGTAATTTTTTATATTAATTTAAAATATCATTTTATTTTAATTTCTTATAATTTTATATAAACTTATAATATTAAAAATATACTAAATTAGTATTGATTTGACTATAATAAAATTTAAATGTGAGCTTTAGTTTATGATAGGCCATTGGTATAAAAAAAACACTATTACATCTTGTTTGGATGCAATAAATAGAAATAAAAAAAATAGACAAAAGAAATATAAGGGAAGAGAAAATAAGTACAAGTGAAATAGATCTTACTTTATTTGAATTAAGAGGAGTAAAAGAGAAAATAAAGAGATATAAACATTAAATTTTCTCTCAAATCATTTGATTAAAATCGAAAAAAGAGATGAAGAAAAGATTTTCTTTTTTTATGCAAAGACTATTACAATTTGTCTTTGAAATTTAACCTTATAATGAAAAATTCTGTAATTTTTATTGTCAAACTCATATAGATTTTTATTCCTAGGTTTTTTTAGCCCAGTTCGATAAAGCACTCTACCCATAAAAATCTGTACAAAATCAGGCTATCCGTAAAAAAGTAGGGTTCAGACACCTATTTTAGAAGCCCGAATAAATTTCCGGTTTTTTTAACCCCGCCCGATAAAGTCCACTATCCGCGTTGAGTCAGTCGGGTCGGACCGGGTAGCCCAAATTGACAACTCTAAACTTATATGCCAATTCTTACTTCAAATCTTCAATTTTTTCTCCAATTATGGGCCAGCAAATACCACTAGCAATAACACATTTAACAAAAACTAATGTTAAAAAAAAGCATGAAAATATAAGTTCATATGAAGTTATAGCCCGTTTGTTTCCAAGTTTCAACACTGTAAAACTATGGTTTCGCAGAATTGATTTTAAATCACTTACGTCCAAAATGCTTCGTAAAATGTGCATCACTCATCTCAACCATTAATTTTTAGAATTAATTCTACACAATTGTAAATCAAACAGACATTTAATCGGGATCATGAGTGAAGCAACTACATAATCTAGATTGATTGGATACGGATCATCCCTAGTCATTCATTCTTCTTCAATTTAATGAACTACAAAAATAATTAGAAAATACTATGAAATCCTAAGCTAAAATTAATAGCTAACTCATAGCTATTGTACAACTAATATTTATAGAGAGAGCCTAGACAACTAAAAATGATCCCTTTACAACCAAATTCCATTACCCCTTTCTTTTTTAGTTTGCACTACAAACTACAAAAGTTTGAACACTCCTAGGTCAAATGCAAAATCTTGATAAGTCTAGAACGTGAGGATTGATTTAATGATCTCATTGTCATCATTTATTTTAAAAAAAAAATAAAGAAAAGTGTTATTAATTCCATTTTTGGTCCCTTTAATTTGAATTTTATGCAATTTTGGTCGCTCAATTTTTTTTTTCAAGCAAATTAAGTTCTCATATGCAGCTCCTTTAAAATCCAGGGCAAGTTGTCCCACCCATCGAGGTGCCTACAAACCAGCCAGGGGATTAGTCACTGCTGTCGGCAGTGGATACCCTGGTCAAGTACCAAACAAATTTAGTTCTTTCCTCAATTGTCTTCTACCTAAAACTCTCAAGTTCTCACATTCTATTCAATATCTTAATAAATTGAATTGATTAAATCACTTAAAATATCTTCGTAATGTGAAATTCTCCAATCCGGATATCATATTGAACATAATATTGAAAAATCTCAAATCCTTATCCTCTTTAAACCCTGATTTCATATCCTACAAAATTCTTCAAATTTTATCAAATTTTTATTTATTTTTTTTCTTTTTAACATTTTAAATAATTTCATGTCTCAAATCTATCATAAACTCTCAATTATTTGAATTTTTTTGTCAAAAATATTTGGATTGAAAATGAGAATTTGATGATTTTAGGTAGAAGACAATTGACTTTGGAACCAAATTTACTTAATTTTAAAAGTAGAAGACTTAATTTACTCAAAAAAAACTTTAGGTAATAAAATTGCACAAAGTTCAAACTAGAGGTATTAAAACTGCAATAAAACCTAAAGAAAAATGATGTATTATTATTTTTATTATTGTTATAGACTTTTTGTTAACTCTGATGCTTGAAACTTGAAAGACTCCGCACCCTTGAACTTGATCATGTTCCCCGAATCACATTTTTAATTCAACTTGAATATCTTCATCACAACACCGTTACTTCCCACCTGCAAATGTGCTGAACGGGCACTCTTTTGCCACATTATTACCAAAATATCAAAGCAGCACGATGATCTTGGAAGATAAGATAGGTCAAATAAATCAAAAAGAAATGTCTTCACCATCAAAACATTACCCCTGCCATTAGTGCATGACAACCTGATCTGAGAAGACTCTATTGTAGCAATAGTGAGTGTTTAAAGATTAATTAAGATGATTTGAAAATTGAAAATAATACAAGAGCTAAAATTACACTTATTCCTAAAAAGAAGACTAATTTTTTATGTGAATATTTGAGGAAGATTAGAAAATGAGTCTAAACTCTACAGTGAGGCATAGCTGATAGCTCCCTTCTTTTAGAGGCTATGGAAGGATCATATGCGCGCAGATTTTCTCCTTCTTTCAATGCTAAACACTGATGAAATGCTTGGATCAATAATGTGTCATTTTATATTCAAATTAAAATCAAAGATAGCGTAAAATAATAAGCATACAGCTGCTTGTGTCACTTGGCTTATGTTTTCCTCACACTTAGCATTTTCAACTTCTTTTGGTAATTTCTTATTGATGCCTAATTTGAGAAAATTTCCTTAAGCTGTTAGGTTAGAAACTTGGAAGAGAAATAGAATACTCTATGTTCTATTATGAAACTTTTGTTATAGGATAACGGCAATGATGTTGAACTGGGTTGGTCAAATGCCCAAATGGCAAATCTGTTCTAAAATGAGAAAAACTAAAGACTACTGGCTAAGGGAAAACTAAGTTTTAGCCAAATTAGGGGTACCTTAGTACTATAACAGTAATTAGTTATACTGCTTAAGGGAAAGAGAAAAATGAAATAACAAGTTGAAGGACAAATTTGAATGAGAGAAGATTCTCCTTTTCCCTCTTTATGAGTAATTACTAATTAGATACACTCTTTTTGCTTCTCCCACAAATTATTGAAGTTATGGCAAAAGCGTTAGTGTTACTCAATGCAAGATATTTCCAAACTACTCTGTCTAATGCAGGGAAACATATTGTCAAATGATTCAAATTCAAGTTTTATGACACAGTAAGGCCGAGGATAAACAACCATTCTGAAGACTAATATTAGCTCAATATTTTGGATCTGTTATGGCAGCTTAGCTTGTTTATCATTATCCTGAGTATGAATGCTGTGAAGAGTATTTAGAAGTAGTCTCAAAATTGAAAGTTCCCTTCTTGGGAAATAAGGGGGGCGAGTATTAATTCCAACACATGATTAAGTTTTAAGTTCTCTGCTGTCCAGCTTCTATTTATCATGTGTAAGGTTATTCTGCCAAGAACTTGGGAAGGCTTAACCTTGCAGAATGATGAAATTTGTCTCAAATTACTATTAGTATTCATGAAGGTGAAACTTCACCAAGGCTACCTACGTAGCCAAGATTTACAAGGAGAATGAGTTTATCATTACACCTTGTAAAAATTGGAGTCCTAATATACAGCGTATTGTAGCCAAGATTTGTTCAAAATGAAAGGCAAAATGCTGACCCTCTGCTACATAAATTAAGTTGGGTATTTTTTGCCTATGTAAAGTATTGGTATGATTCATGTGAGTGGGGCTGCTGTTATATTTTATAATCTTGTTTTCCACTACTGCTTGAAAGTATTGCAATGGATGACTAATGTGGCTTCTTTCACTATCCTGAAACTTTAATGCATGTATTTGTTTGCAATTTCGTTTTGTGATGTTTTTAGGCTGTCAAGTGGTAATTATAAACCTTTCCCCCCTAACTTTTAGGTATGCTTTTCTGAGTATAGCATATCTTCTTTTTATGAGAAAAAAAGCCTACTATCCAATAAAAAGAAAAAGGCGAGAAAGAATGGATGAGCAATAAATTAAAAATTGAGTATGCAATGTAGCCAGAATTAATTAATAAACCAGTAATTGACTCTAAGGAAAGCTGATGGTATAAATCATTATAGGACCTTTGAGGAATGTCTGTTCAGCTACATGTTCACAACTGAATGAGACAAAAACTACCAGGATATATACAAGTGACCCATCATATAAACAAACAACTTTTGAATTCAAGGCGCAGGGTTATGGAAATTGGAAAATACATGAATGAATGGTCCCCGCTCTTCCTTTCAAGACAAAATAATAATTATCATGCTATGGTTGATCACATGAATCACGATGACGGGCACTATCATGTCGATTTAAAAAAATTGAGTCATCCATTAGAAATAATATATAAAATACCTATGTGATAAAATGCGCTCCACCTTAATCAGAATCAAATTACATCTCAGACGAAGATAAATACAGAATTAATGTCCTTAACGAGTGTAGATGGGCCAACCCTTTATTCAGTCCGTTTATCAGCATAAATTATACATGCTAAAAATACCCACACTTTATGAGAGAATTTTTCTTTGTTAACCACAGTATCCCCTATTACCACAATTTTAGCATACGTTGCCCAGCCACAACTTTTTGATCTAAATTTATGAGAGATAAATATAAATATAATTACTCTTTAAAGGTAATAGTTATGGTTGCACCTTAGGTGGGTATTGGTTTGGGCCCTTGAACAGACATTAAGAACAGCTGACAGAATACCAATTTAATTAAATACTTTAATCGGCCCGAACAAACTGGACCTACCTACCCGTTTAACAGTGCCAGTTGTAGACGAATTTGACTTGCTTGTTTAGTAAACTCAAGCGAAGCTGTTTACACTATAACGTATAGTTATGGTTGCAACAATTATGTGAGTGATTGTGACGTATACACATGAACTTGGCTTAAATTGTAAAGAATTAGCACATTGATGTATATAGAATCTAAGCAATATTGGTGTAAATATAGAAGAAGTTAGCATGTTTCTTGAGGCAAGTCTCTACTTTATTGAAGCAAAGTAAGAAGCAACTTTTCACTTTGTTTTCAAATGTTGCAGAAATTAGTGTATGGGGCTAAGGCTATGGGCCCTTAGAATCTGGGGGTGGGATTGTCTTCATAAAAAATATGTACCCTTGGTTCCAAAAGAGAGATTGAGAATAGAGAAATAAGAAAGAGAGATATAGGAAATAGAGAAAGCGATGAGAAATATGATAGATTTAGAAGTTGTTTGGTTTGAATAAAAATGAGAGAGAAATAGGAGAGAGAGAGAGTAATATTTTTCACTAGACAAAAATGCCCTTTATTCAGATAATAAATGAGAAAGTTTTAATAAAAAATAAAAAATCAAACAGAGGGTATAATGGTAACAGTTCATTGTCTGAGCATCTCTCTCACGTTTCTTCTCTCAATTGAAGAGATTAATAAACTCTATCCGTGGGACCCACTGATTTCCGACTCTCTCCTCTCAATTTCTCGCATACCAAATGAAGTTAGCTGAGACTCTCTACCCCATCTCTCTCACCAATCTCTCTCTCCTATCTCTGTAGAAACAAACAGAGGGGTAATGTTCAACGCGCACACCACTCACATCACATGCATAGCCGGCAGGGCGACTTTCTTCAAATTACCTATTACTTATAGAGTTTAATATATGCACATTGTCAGTGTACAGACTTTTTACACAAACATCCAATTATGTGTTGCCACGTCATTTATTGAATTTAATAATACATGAGGTGTCATGTTCATTAAATGATGTGACAACACATCATTGGATGTCTGTGTAAAACTTTTTTACACCGACAATGTATACTATTTTTTTTTTGTCCAACAATGTATACTAATTAAATCCATCCTTAGTTATATATACAAAAGAATATAAATATTAATAATACATTCATTTTTTTAATTTAATGAAGCTAAAAAAAGTTTATTTAATAATAAAAATTATTTTAAAACAATATCTCAAATGTTTATCACAGACATTAATTGTATGTTAATGTGTACTTTTCTTCAAATAAAAAGTTAGAGTATATACTCAAAATTACCCGTTTAAAAGGTCGCATATATTTCATATTCCTTCTTATAGACTCATGGTTCCTTTGGAAAATTTAAAAAAAAATGAATATTCAATTTAAGGTCTGAGAGAAACATAAAAGGACATATTCTTATTTAGTTATTAATTAGAATATTATTTCAAGATTTTGCTAACAAGCATTCTAATATAAAGATATTGATTAAGAAGACTATCAAATAACCTTTAACATATTACCCTACTACCAATTTAATTTATTAATTTGTCTGCGTGTGTTATGTGAATTAATTTAATAACTTTGCAATTTTGTAAAAAATAAAATCCAATTTTTCATTTTGGAAGTGGTCTCAATTTCAAACTTTTGCTCAGGGTCAGAAGTCAGAAGTCAGAAGTCAGAAGTCAGAACATCTGCTGTACAACATGTTACATATATTATATATTATATATATATATTTTTAAAAAATTACTATTTTCAATTGAAAAATTGAGAAGTGAATGGTTTGGTTAAGTTTTTGTTATATACTAGGAAGCACTAGCTATAGTGTGCACGGATCAGCTTTTAGGAGGAGAAACAACAACTAAATTAATTAATTATATTCAAGTTAGGTTAAATCAGGTTTGACAATCTTTTTAACTAATTTAATTAATCCAAAACAATTTGGTCTTTTTTAGGTGCATGTTTAAGTTGGTTTGAGTTATTAGGTTTTAATATATATATACATACATATATATATATATATATATTAACATTTAGAGACACATGTTTTTCTTTAAAAAAATATCATAAAAAATCAAACTACAGTAAATAACTTAAAAGTAAAAACTCAGCTAGTTCAAACTGAGTTTAATAGATTTAAGAATGTGTCTTAAGACTTAACTTGATAGTGGTTGAGTTATTTTTTTAAATCTAATTTAATTCAAATGTATAAATTTATTTTTTTAGTGTTAATTATTCAGTGGAAATCAAACTCGATAATTCTCCCCACAATTTCAACTTGCATTATTAACAGAACCACAACTCTTTAATAAATGTCCAAATTCATTTGAAATTCTGATTTAGACCAGATTAGCTATATTTATGGATCAAATGCAAAAAAAAATATTAGACCCTTGAGATTTGAAAGTGGATTTCAATCAATTTGAGTTGAGTTAAAGTGGAATCATTAAATATAAGAAAAAACTTAAATTAAATAGATTAATAAAAAAACCAAAAGAAAAAATCTACATATAGTATATATATTTTAAATTGATTTAATTAACATTCATGAAAAATCAAAATCAATAAGAAACTTTAAAAAAAAAAGTATAATTCAAGTTGAGTTGAATTTAATAGTTCTAAGGGTGCATGTGCACCTCAAAACTCCTTTTGTGGTGGTTGGGTTGGGTTATAACTTTTAAAAAATTTAATTTAACCTAAATGTCCAAAATTAATATCATTTTTTTATTTTTTAGAAGGTGTCAATCATATATATCCATTATTATCAGAAAATTATATTCAGGGTTTAGTTACAAGTTAAGTTCATTATCCTTCTTTAATAGCGTGTTTAGTGGAGTTTGAACTTAAAAATTTTTCCCACATTCTCAACATACATTACAAATTGATGAGTCACTAAACCTTTGGTTCCCAATTTTTTTTTTTATTTAGGTCAAGTTATTCAAGTTTAATTTATGGGTGCATTTCAATTTGTACGTAACAGCTCAAAATGATTTTATTTTTAAGCACTCAATATTTTGAAATCACATATATTATCTTTTTTTTTCACAAAACTTGAACCCAAATCCTTAATTAAAAGGAACAACTCTTTTTTATTTGAAGTGGGTTACTTATAAGAAATCTTTTATATATTAAAAAAAGCAAATGCAAAATATAAATTAAAAATTATATTTTACTGTAAGAACTAAATTTAAATTATAAAATTAATTCAAAGACCCATGACCGGTCCGGTCACAGGTGCAGATCGATTATGCGTTTGACCCGGTCAAGAACCAGTCAAACCGGTCATCAACTCGGATCAACCCGGGTCAATGAGGTACATAATGGCCCAGCGCGCGCAATGTCCAACCGTGGGAGTTGAACCCCGGACTACTCATGCTTCTTGTAATAGATGTGCCAATTGTAATATATATATTAAACATAAAAGTCTTAACCATACAAATTAAATTAAATCACTATGCTATAATTAATACGTAATATAAATATTTACTTTTTTGTAAAAATATATATTTCATAAATATACATTTTAATAAATTTCCGGTTTAACCGGTTCAACCACTGACTCACTGGTTGAACCAGTGACCCATTGACTCAGTATCCTGGCCGAGTCAATAACATTGGTTATTTTATTAAAATATTGTAAATTTTTGTTATATTAATGAACGAAGAAATTTAAATAAATTAAGAGAAGAATTTGTTAATCAATAAGTTATTTAAAATACTATTTGACTTATCACAAAATGAGAATAATATTTTATTGCATAAGCGAAAAGAACCAATTTCGGTTAATTAATGATATGTATGTTTCTTGACCAAAAAAAATGATATATATGTTTTTTTTGACGAAATATGATACATATGTTTGATTAAAATTAAAGGGTGTGTTAATTACATTTATTTTTTTGACGGATATAAAGGATGTGGCTCCTCTAAAGTTTATATAAACGTGTGGTTAATTATTCATATAAATATGTACTGACAAATTTAATTGAAAAATAAAAATAGGAGCAGGCTCCACATTAATAAAAGGAAAAAAATCGCAAAATAAAAAATGTACGAACGAACTAAAATAATCTAACTCAGTTCATATATCATGTACTAGTAAATACCAATACGAATAATATATAAAAATGGAAAAGAAGAAAGTGACAAGTAAAGCAAGCAAGGGGCAGACCCTCCGTTCCCATCTTCACTGATGGGACGGATTTCCATGTATAGGCCCAGTCAACAACTAAACCCCACCATGAATTGTTCATCATCATCATGACATGTCATGAATTGATACAACATGATGCATGGCGTTGAAAATCCATATACATAAGGAACACGAATACGCATCATCATGCATGGTATGAAATCATATCATATGAAATAAGAATGACCATTCTTCTTTTCATTAATTATTTAATTAATTAATAGAAAAAGGGAATAAAAGCGAATTTGAAAAAAGAACGGCGTCGTTCACACCTGCTCCCCCAGCCAATGAATGTTTAAAACGACATCGGTGCGCCGCCGCAGTCAATGATAATCGTGGACATCAAACGGCGCCACCTCATGTACGACAAAACAACAGCGACAACGACAAACAACAACGACAACGACGAGAGGGAGAGGGAAGACGACTAAAGAAAAGACCAACACTTTATTTTATTTTTTTATCTTTTTCTCTCTCACTATATATCGATGCATTTTTTTTAGAAAAAAAGTGTTTTTGGGGCGTGAATGAAAGAAGACAAAAAGGGAAGGGAGGTGTTGTTGTTTGCGTGTGGGTAATGTTAGAGAGAGCACCGTGACGTCTCTGCTGCCGACAGATTCGTTCGTGATGGGCCTTCTCGCCAGAAACACGCCACGTTTTACTCCCTCCATTTGTGGGTCCCTCCACGAATTATGTATGAGTATGACCACGCCACCGCCCCCAATTTATTATTATTTAATTAAAAAAAATAAATGTACTCCTTAATTAATTAAAATATGAATATTAGGTGTAAATTTTTCTTGGAAGGAAAAGGAAGGGGACCACATGGAAGAAGGGTCAAATCAGTGGAGTGGATGGTGTGAAATGACGGCCGGCTGGGTGCAGGTGGAGCAGCTGCACTGCAGCAGCATAGTAGTATAGTCTGTGGCAGATGATGCTGCTTCTCTGTGTGCTGACGTTTTCCTTTTTAACTATTTAAGTTTAACGGACTATATATTTATTTTTATTTAATTTAATTATTACACTAAAAATACGTACTAGTAACAGAATAAAACGAATGTAAAAAAGTTAGTTCAATGTAATTAAATGATAAATATAAAATACCAGTATTTTATTGTATATATTAATATTAAAATTAATAAAAGTGTTCGTGCTGAAGAACAGTGTTATTCTAGAGAGATGGGTGGGGGGTGGTGGGTGGTTTGCACTTTTGCAGTCTTGCGTCTTTTTGTCACTCAACTGTGTGCTCATAATAGTTTTCTGACAATTAGCTTTGAATCCGTCACCTTCTTGCCATAATAATATCACTGCATCACCTCACAAAAACCCAAGCTAACCCCCATTCCCTTCACACTCCACACACCCGCCCATTAATTACTACTACTATTCTTTTAAAACAGTTATTATATCTTACCTATTAATTATTTTCAAAAATTAAAAAATGTCAGTATTACACTTTTAACTTTACCATTTTTGTATTCGTATATCTGTTAAATAAAATTGTTTAAAATGATCTACTTTTAAAATTCATAGAAAATAATTTAATTAAATACAGTTATATTTATATAATTTATTTATTTATTTAAAAGTTCTAATTTTTACTCAAAAAAATTACCTAGAAAATATTTTCACATAAAAAATATTACAAAATACAACAAAATTTTAAATAGTGTGTTCATATAATATACTAGTAGTATATTAGCATAGCCAAAATATTGAAGTGGGAAGGAACTGTAAACTGTTACCTTTTCGCCCGCAAGGAACAATCAATGCCCTTCACGATCAGCATTCCTTCATTTCCTTCCGTCACATATAATTATCTCCATAGTTTGACCCCATAAATGCAAATGCAAATCACCTAGTAGTATTAGTATAGTATAGATTTCCCTTCATGTGTTGTGTTGATGACGTAAAGTAGCCGTTGTAGATTTTTGTTAAATTTATTAGACTTGAAGTTATTTGGTTTATTTAGTTTTGAGCGAAAGGTAAAAAAAAAAATTTGATTTTTCCAAAGGAAAAACTATTTAAAAATTTTAAACAAAAGAAAATTGAGGTTGATATATAATTATTTCAAAGATGTCATGTTAAAGAATTTAAAACAAAATTTGGTGCACTTTAAAAAAAAAATTGGTTATCATTGTCAAGACAAATTAAAAAGGCAGACAGTAAGTGCTAAGCTAATGGAAAATGTTTATTTTATATACTCCACAGAGACATAGATGGATGGATCTACACCAATGAATAAGGGAGGAGAAGAAGAAAAATGTGAGAAATATTATGGGTGATATAATAAATAAAAAAAGACTAAGATGAAAAGATAAAAAAAGGAGGCAATCGAGTTATAAGTAAATGGTTTTTTAATATGTGTCACCTTTTACAGGATAATAAATAAATTAAATTTTTTTTATTAAAAATTAAAATTTTTAATATTATCAATATATTAAATATCATGATAGTTTTAATTCAATAATTTTTTTTTAATTTATTATCCTATGTACATGTTAAAAAAACTGTAAGTAAATAAATGTATGAATAAGAAAATTTTAAACTAATTACAGCCTAATCTAATTGATGGTCATAGAAAAAGCTAATAGCAAAAGAAAAGACGTACAGCTAGAAGAGAGTATGGGTGGTAAGTTGAGTGCCCATTTTAGCCCAACAGTGTGAAGACCATTCCAAACATCAGTGACCACTGTTTGGTAACAATAACTCAGGCAAAGGCTAATTAAAAAATAAAACACACAATTCTGGACAGATAATCTCTGTCTGACTTTACAAATATTTTCAGTTACTATACATTTTATTTCGCTCATTTTTCAAGTGACTGATTTAAAAGAAATCGAAAAATAGAACAAAGTACGAGAAGATGAGGTGATTTAATATTATTTTTTACATTAAAATATGGGATTTATTTGTATATAATTAAATATGTTTTTATATTCCCATATATGTCTAAAAACTTAGCATATATAAATTTCCCGTAATAAATAAAATTGTCGGGTGATTTGAAATCACAGAAAATGAACCACGGACATCGAGAGAAAGCAACTTTTTAAAGCCGGCAGATGAACAATGCGCACGCGCCAGATTCCTCAAAAATCAAAATATAACAAAACTTCATACACCAATACACGTACTTACTTTCATTCTATTAACTAAAATAATGAAGTAATTATTTCGCAAATTGTGCTACTTATCCAAATCGCAAAAGCACAAGATGTTAGGTTCCATGAATATACATAGTGGACCCACCCCAATACACTATTACTCATTCCGTCACCACTCACCACCTCATTTCTCTTCATAATATTAATAAATGAAGATTTTTCTCTCTTTTGGATAAATTGTTTTGTATGATAATATTTTATACAATATTACGCTATTCTCTAAATTCATTAAAAATATTAATTAAACTCATTCATCTAAAAAGTGAACAACAATAACTAAATTATTAATAATTGTTGTAAAATAATCATTAAAAAAAAGGATTGATAATATTAAGAAAAGAAATAGTAGAAATAACCGGAGTGGTACTTCATATAACTATGATATATAGAGATGAAAATAAAAGGGAGGATGGTTAATATTATTGTTAGTTATAACAGTTATGACTTAGGAATGAGTTTGTTATTCTGTTAGGTTGTTATTTCAGTTAGGTCAGTTAGTCGTTGCTCTCTAAGCTGCCTATATATAGTATCTTGCTGTATAGGAAAAGGGTGCGTGTGTAAGCGAGAACGATTACGAGAAGAACCTGTCTGAAGTTAACAGGTGTAACCTTGTCTGAAGCAGCTTGTCTGAAGCTGGTTGTCTGAAATAGAGAAACGTTTTTCTCTTGCATATTTTCTCTCTCTTTTTCGTGTTCTTTGATTCTTTTTCTTTTAAGCTTTCAATTTCTTGTTCTTACCCAACAAGTGGCGTCGTCTGTGGGAAGAAAGTGAAACGGAAAGATAATCAAGAATGGCAACGAAGTTTGATATTGAGAAGTTCTCTGGAGCAAATGACTTTGGGCCGTGGAAAATCAAGATGGAGGCTATCTTGATACAGCAAGGATGCGAGGAAGCGTTGAAGGGGGAGGTGAACATGCCATCATCTTTAATGCAGGCAGAGAAAAAGAATACGGTAGACAAGGCAAGGAGTGCAATCGTTCTGTGTCTTGGTGATAAGACACTCAGAGAGGCGGCGAAGGAGAAAACAACTGCAGGTATGTGGACCAAGCCGGAATCTTTATATATGACAAAGTCTTTGGCTCATGGACTCTGTCTAAAGCAACAACTTTACTCGTTCAAGATGGTGGAGTCAAGAACGATTGAAGAACAGTTGGCAGTTTTCAGCAAGATTGTTGATGATCTTGAAAACATTGGTGTGAAGCTTGAAGATGAGGACAAGGTCGTTATTCTTCTGAATTCTTTACCTAAGACCTTTAAGCATTTCAGAGATGCTTTACTGTACGGGAAAGATCAGATGATTACTCTGGAGGAGGTTGTGACCTCAGTTCGAACCAAAGAGTTGCAGAAACTTCAAGATTCGAAAGGTGTAGAGGAGGTTCCCTCTGGTCTAGTTACAGTGAAGGGCAAGCGAAAGAAGTCAGAGAACAAAAAGAAGAAGGCAAAGTCTGAAGGCAAGAAGCAGATCAAATGTTTCAAGTGTCAGAAGTTGGGTCATATCAAGAAGCATTGTCCTGAGAAAGATGCATAGGAGCATAGGAGACAGGAAACTGCAGGTGTTGCAGAGGCTTCTGAAGGATATTAATCTGCAGGTGTTTTGGTAGCTTCGTCTGAAGATTCTCTGAAGAGTTGGGTCATGGATTCAGGGTGTACCTATCACATGTGTCCTGTGAAAGATTACTTTGAGACCTTAGAACTGAATGAGTATGGATCTGTACTTCTTGGGAAAAACAGAGCTTGCAAGGTGCAGGGCATTGGGGTAATCAGACTGAGGATGTTTGATAACAAAGATATGTTGCTGCAGGATGTGAGGTATGTTCCAGAGCTCAAAAGGAACCTTATGTCCATAAAATGTTTGATGTTATGGGGTATTCCACTAAGGTGGAGCATCCATAGTTGCTAAGGGGAGAAGAAGTAATGGGTTGTATATTCTGGAAGGATCAACTGTCATTGCACATGCATCAATTGTTAGTCAGTCAATGGTTGACAAGACTAAACTGTGGCACCTACGGTTGGGTCATGTTAGTGAGAAAGGCTTGGTGGAGTTGGAGAAGCAAAAACTGATGATTCGTGATAAGCTTCAGAAGCTGGATTTCTGTGACCAGTGCGTTTTGGGTAAGTCTCATAGAGTGCAGTTTAGGACAGGTAAACATACTTCCAACAAACCTTTTGAATATGCACATGCAGATCTGTGGGGTCCATCAAGGACTCAGACGCATGGTGAAGGGTCTTATTTCTTTAGCATTATCGATGACTTCTCAAGAAGGGTATGGACTTACATTCTGAGGAACAAGACTGAGACGTTTCAGAAGTTCAGAGAATGACATACTCAAATTGCTAATCAGCAAGGGACCAAGCTGAAGGTACTGAGAACAGACAATGGGCTGGAATTTGTTTTAGATGAGTTTAACAGTTTTTGCAGGAGCGAGGGAATCAAAAGGCATAAAATAGTGGCAGGGACTCCTCAACAAAATGGACTTGCTGAAAGGATGAACAAGACCATTTTGGAGAGAGTCAGATGCATGCTTTTGGGAGCAGGGATGCCTAAGATCTTCTGGGGAGAAGCTGTAAACACTGTTGTGTATCTGATTAACAGGTGCCCTTCGTCTGCTTTAGGGTACAAGACACTTATGGAAGTTTGGAGTGGAAAACCAGCTGATTACTCCAATCTGAGGGTGTTTGGGGCTTTGTCATATGCACATGTCAAGTAGGATAAGCTGGTGGCACGAGCTGAGAAATGTATCTTCCTTGGATACGCTGATGGAGTCAAGGGATATAGGCTATGGAGGTTAGAACCTAAACCTTCAAAGTTTATTATCAGCAGAGATGTAACATTTGATGAGACGAGAATGAGAATGCTTGGTGGAGACTCTGAAAATGGGAGGGAGAAAGCTCACATTGAGGTGGAGGCATCTACAAGCAAACTCAGGGAGGATCGTCTGAAGACTTCAGAAGGTGCTACTTCAGAAGGTACATCAAATGATACTTCAGCAGGTTCAGACTTCAGAAGGTCTGAAAAGTTCAGACGGTCTGAAGACTTCAGACGGTCTGAAGACTTCAGACGGTCTGAAGACTTCAGAAGGTCTGAAGACTTCAGAAGGTCAGAACGCGCTGTGAATGACTATCAGCTAGCTCGTGATAGAGAAAAGAGGGTTCCAAAACCTACCAAAAGGTTTGGACATGCTGACCTTATCTGTTATCCTCTTAGTATGGCTGAAGATATACAGGGTTCAGATGAAAAGAAACTTCAGGGAGGCACAGGAGAGTTCAGAGAGGCAGCAATGGCAACGTGCCATGGAGGAGGAACTTGATTCGCTGAAGAAGAACAACACATGGAGACTTGTGGACTTACCTGAGGCACAGAAGGTAATCAGATGCAAGTGGGAT